>CAUYQU010001243.1:0-42055 GCA_963574635.1 Cheracebus regulus
CTGGGTGCTCCTGTAATGGGTGCGTATATATTTAGGATCGTTAGCTCTTCTTGTTGCATTGATCCCTTCACCACCATGTAATGTCCCTCTTTGTTTCTTGTGTTCTTTGTTGTTTTAAAGTCTGTTTTATCAGAGACGAAAGTCACAGCTTCTGGTAATGCTAACTGGCTGTTTTGCCCATAGTAGGATGCATTTTCTATACCAGCATCAAAGTATGAAACTATTTTGTACACAATAAGCATACAGTAAATGTTTGCTGGGTAGCAGTAGGATGCATTTTCTATACCAGCATCAGAGTATGAAACTATTTTGCACACAATAAGCATACAGTAAATGTTTGCTGGGTAGCAGTTGAAAAATGATGACAAAGATAAAAGTAGGCCAAACTAATTTGGTGAGCAAAATATAAGACTGTGTTTATGCAGGTAAATTAAGTTTAAAATCATGGCAATTATTCAAATAATTTGATATATGCAATGCTATAAATGAGGAAATGTAGTTTCGTGGGCCTCAATTATTTAGTTGGGATGTGAAAAAACTCCACCTCTTGTTGTCTGAACCTCTCCTTCACTTTGCTAGAAGGAAATAAGCAGATTCGAAATCAGCTAACTGAAATAATTTTTTTCTCAAAGTGAAATACCACTTCAATGTGTTAATATTTAACATTATTTAATTACACCATTCTGAGTCTAAAAGCAATAAAGTTTTATTTGAATTTCACACATAATTTCTTTTCTTATTTAGTTAAGCATGTATTCAGGCCAACCTTGTATAAGGTTCTTTACTAGGCATGCAAGATTCAAAATGAATATGACATATGATTACTGCCTGCAAGATTTGCTTTACAGTGAATCTAAGAGGCATAGAATAAATGTAATACTCTCTGTTAATTATTGTTCTTAAAAATTATGTATGTATGTATGTATAGTGCTATTTTATGCCCAAGAATGAGGCAGCTTATGGACATTTATTCTTAGTTTGATTCCTTAGAAGTATTCAGTCTGAATGTAGTTGTCTGTTGCCTGTTTTCAATGACCTTACTTAGTTTACAAGAGGACCCATATCATCCCACCAACTGCTGCTGCATCCAAAATCTTCCCCAAAGACCTGCTTTTATCTGTAACATACCTGATTTTTGGTAGTACAAATAAGAATAGGAAAGTGAAGATGAGATTCAAAGTAATTTGTACTATTAACTTAAATGCCAATGTTGGTGTATATCTTGGAGACATCTGTTTAGAATTAGAATTAAAAGCTTATCTTAGACCTCTAGAAATGAAAGGGATAATTATGAGTTTTGGCCGTCAGTGAAATGGCAATCTGAAAACAGCATAAATATTGGCAGGAAAGAGAAAAATAAAAAAGCCTTTGAAAGGGTGAAATATGAGAAGTGGGATGAGCTGAAACTGGAGTTTAGGGCTGTCTATGTGAGGAAGGTTCCTAAGAATGAATTCATGACCATTTCCCATCAATCTAAGCAAAGGCAATAGATAGTTCTTCACTGTTCTGTAATTCTCCATGAGCCACAGGGATATGCTTCCTGGGTAAGTTAATTTTGGCAAATAACATAACCTAACCAAACCCATTTTTGCTAAGAATAGTTAGTATCGGAAAAACACAAAAAATATTTTTGTGACCATGAAAATATTTTTTCTTGCATGCATTATATACCTACAATGCAAATGTCCTCAAGTCTTCCTACCTTTTAAGGTCACCTGTTTTGTTTATTTTTGGTCTCTCAATATGATGGCTTAATCATCCTATACTACAGATAATCCAGCTCCCAAGAGTTTCAGGATTGAGTAGCTGAGATTCTTCATTCAATTATAATTATAAGTCATCCCTTCAGGGAGACTGCATCCTGCCCCAGACTCCCCCATTTCAAAGAGAGTTAACAAGATAAACTAATTTAAGGGTACTTTAAAAATGTCTGGTCATTTCTATTATTTCAGACTCGATTATTAAAATAATGAAGCAGGGCAGGGCAGAAGGCCAGTAAGAAAACTATGTTTTGATAGGTAAATAGACCCTCATGGAATCCTTCCAAATATAACTTGTAGGTGACTGCATGGTTCACTCAATTTTAGCTTTTAAAAATCCTGTTTTGGCCGGGCATGGTGGCTCATGTCTGTGATCCCAGCACTTTGAAAGGCTGAGGTGGGAGGATCACTTGAGGCCAGGAATTTGAGACCAGCCTGGGCAACAGGCTCTCATCTGATTCCTCTCTCAACATGTGGGGATCATGGAAATTACAGTTCAAGATGAGATTTGGGTGGGGACACCGAGCCAAACCATATCATATGTATATTTTACCACAATGAATGAAAACAAAATTAATAAATAAAATTTAAAAAGTTTTGAATAGTTAAAGTTACTGTTTTGTTCTTTGGAAACATAGGTAATTCATCTTGCTCATCACACTAGATTTAAAATGCGCATATTCTAAAAGTTGTAAAGTATTCTAAGTGGGGATTGGGATTTCCTGTTGTTTTTCATTGTCTAATACTGCATCTTTGCCTGTTTGATAACGGAAGTGTGGGTGAGAGAGGAGATTTCCAGTGTAAATGGAGAATAAGAACTTAAATCCTTAAATAGTTAAAAATACAACAACAACAAAAACAACATCCAACTTAAGCTGGGATAAAAAGAGTTAAAGCCATTTCTCACCTGAGTTACTGGAAAGTACAGAGATGGGCAGAAGCCAGAGTCAGGGCCAGCAGGGCCAGTTCAGTCTGGTTCTGCTGTTGGGATTCCCCTCAGGCTCACCCTTTTTGTGTATGCTTTAGGTTCATGATGAGTCAGACAGCAGCCTTGGCCTCACATCTGCATCCCAGAAAAGACAGAAAGAGGAAGATTCTCCCAGAAGGCTCTGACAAATCTGTCTCTGAAGCTTATTCTTTCAGATTAAATCATAAACTCACTCCACTTCCTGGCCAACAGGGTATTATAAACCAATCAGCTGAAACTCCCTGGTCCCAAATCTATCACTGTGGCAAGAATGATCAAATTGCCCTGTTGGCATAGATTAGTAAGTCCCTCTCCTTTGACACTGGGATCACCGCCATGTTACCTGACTACTATATACAGGGAAAAGGATAGAATGGATGCTGGAAAACACCCACAATGACACATGAAATTCTTCATTTCAGATACTGGAGAAATAACACAGTCACCATAGTCCAATATCTCTGCTTTAAAGGGGGAAAAAAGTATTTATCAAGTAACTACCATGTTCACTTTAGAGGCATTAATGATATGTACGAACAAGATGGACACAGGGCAGTCCAATGTGAGGATAAGACATTAAAATTAAATGATTAACTCCATTTAAACAAATGTTAAGGAAGGTAACCAGGATAGTGTAAAAGTTTACAAATGATAAAACTTAGATGTTCTGAATATCTTTCTTGAGGCAATGATTTTAAACTGAGCCCTGCAGAATACAGCAAATAGCCTGTATGAAAAAGGCTCAAAGACCCACAAGAGCCTGGTTCATTCCAGTACCACAAAATGATCACAATATAGATTGTGAGGGGGAGTTGTGATGGTTAACACTGAGTGTCAACTTGATTGGATTGAAGGATGCAAAGTACTGTTCCTGAGTGTGACTATGAGGGTGTTGCCAAAAGAGATTAACATTTGAGTCAGTGAACTGGGAAAGACAGAGAGCCACCTCAATCTGTGTGGGCACCATCTACTCAGCTGCCAGTGCAGCAAGAATAAAAGCAGCCAGAAGAACATGGAACAATTAGACTGGTTCAGTCTTCAGGCCTCCATCTTTCTCAAGTGCTGGATGCCTGCTGCCCTCAAACACTGGACTCTAAGTCATCAGTTTTAGGATTCAGACTGTCTTCCTTGCTCCTCAACTTGCAGATGGCCTATTGTGGGACCTCACCTTGTGATCATGTGAGTCAATACTCCTTAATAAATCCCCCTTTAGACATCTATCCTATTAGTTCTGTCCCTCTGGAGAACCCTAATACAGGAGTTTATCTATAATGTACCTTCTAAGCACTCAACAGTTTTTCCTTAACAGCTACAGCCTGTTACTATTTGTTGATTTATGGAATTTTATTTAATATATGTCTTTTTCATAATTAGTTATAAAAAATATAATCAGTTTCCTGTAAGGTAGGGACTCTTTCTATGCTGCTCACCAACAACACATAGACTAGCATGTAACCTGACACAAACTAGGTATTCTACAAATGTTTATGGAAGGAAAGGAGGGAAGACTGGAGAGAGGAAAGGAGCCAAAAAGCAATGGGATTTGAGGTTTGTCATTTGACACACATGTTGACAAAATAACCACTGCATGCAATGGCCAAAAATTTAAATTTAAAAAAGATGCAAAATCAAGCAAAATCACCAACTGGGATATTCTGCAAACTTGGGAAGATCCCATACAGTTACTGACACAGCATCTTTGCCTCAAAACAAAGGCTCTCGTGAATGGCATGCACTTCTATCAGCATCCAGCATTCCTTACCCAGCTCATATTACAGAAATTGACTCCTGATTCCTGCCAGTTTCAATTTTTTATACTTTTTATTTATTTATTTACTTGAGACAGAGTTTCGCTCTCGTTGCCCAGGCTGGAGTGCAATGGCACGATCTCAGCTCACTGCAACCTCCGCCTCCCGGGTTCAAGTGATTCTCCTGCGATAGCCTCCCAAGTAGCTGGGATTACCGGTGTGCATTACCATGCCTGGCTTTTTTTTTTTTTTTTTTTTTTGTTTTTTTAGTAGAGACGGGGTTTCACCATGTTGGTCAGGCTGGTCTTGAACTCCTGACCTCAGGTGATCCACCCACCTCAGCCTGCCAGTGCTGGGATTACAGGCATGAGCCATCACAAGTGGCCAACATTTTATACTTTTAAAGGAAACTTCTCAAGAGAGACACACAATCAAACAAATAACAAATCAAATCTCAAGAAGAGTATCTCACAACTAAAGCATAGAACTCTTAAGGTAAGATAGAAATGTAGTACATTTATATTAAGGAAGCTAGTGGGAGGAATTTTAGCAAAGGACCCTACCCAGAAGACCTCTGTGGCTGATCGGTGATCACACCATCACAACTGAGGGTTCCTGCAATTTTCTCATGCTAATTCTGTAATACTTTGACTCTAGCTCAACTTGTCGTAATTTAAGTATCTCATTAGGTTTTAGATTTTTTTAAATACCCAAATGGGCTTCTCATTGGAATTTTACTAACTGTATACCAAGTAATGTCCAGTCTACATGTGTGACACCTTTTCTTTTTCTTTTTTTTTTTGAGACAGAGTCTTGCTCTGTCGCACAGGCTAGAATGCAATGGCGTGATCTCAGCTCACTGCAATCTCCACCTCCTAGGTTCAAGCGATTCTCCTCTCAGCCTCCCAAGTAGCAGGAATTACAGGTGTATGCCACCACACCCAGCTAATTTTTGTATTTTTAGTAGAGACAGGGTTTCTCCATGTTGGCCAGGATGGTCTCAAATTCCTGACCTCAGGTGATTCGCCCTCTGTAGCCTCCCAAAGTACTGGGATTGTGGCACTTTTTCTTATGGTATCTAAAAGAAAGGATTCATTGTGAGAGATTATATCATTTTTCATTTCAGGAGAGCTGTGAAATGCAGCTCAGTATAAGTTTCTTCTTTCTCTTTAATTCCAGGCATATTGTCTTAACACTTGCCTCCATTCCTGCCCCAAAGAACACCTAGCTCAATAGTCTTTTTAAAAAGTCAATAAATGCATGTATTCATGGCCCCTAAAAGAGTTGAAACATTTTTTTGGAAAAAATAGGAGTCCATGCTAAGACTTAGGCCTTAAAAAAAAAAAAAAGACTTAGGCCTTAGTTTAACATAGAAACTATTGAAAGAAGTTAGATAAATTTAACAGGTTTGCAGATTTCACAGGAAATCTGTTGGCATTCAGCGTGGACTGGGAAATTATGGAGTGGGGTGGAGACCTAGACCTTGATACCTCATCTGAACTTAGTAAATAGTTGATAAATTAATTGATGACAGCCAATTTAGAAGTCAGGCAGAAGATAATTCACCCCATAAACAGTTTGCCCATAGTAGGTTTGGTTGATAGAGTGAAAACAGGAAGAGAGACAATACTGTCAGTAGGCCAAAAGTCAAAGAAAAAGGAGATTTGGGCCCATTTCAAGTGCTAGTACAAAATATAAAGAGTTGAAAGAGAAAGGATTCACATAAAAGAAACGTAGGTGATTCATGGCAGTGAATGGAGGGAACTGTTGGAGCAAGGGGTAATTTCCAAGTCTAAGAACACTTCAACTCAAATGCAGAGGTCATCAGAGGGTGAAAGTATGTCAGGCCAACTTAGGAACAGAGGGACAGACTGAAGGCATGGTGGTCTGTTAAGGGGGATATGAGAAGTGGAAAATTTCGCTTCCAGTTCTGCACTGCCTTTTGTTTGCTCTCCATTTCTGTTTTATTTCTATCTCTATGCTTTGTCTTTTTTTATTTTTCCCTTTCCCTGACAACATTAAAACTCTAGTCACACCCATGTTATCATTTAGTGTATGTGTTAAACATATTATTTATTTCTGAATAGTAAAAGCAGTTTGAACATTGCATTTATCATTCTACTTTTCAAAACATTGCTTTTCAGCTGGTCACGGTGATTCACACTTGTAATCCCAACACTTTTGGAGGCTGAGGTAGAAGGAATACTTGAGCCCAGGAGTTCAAGACAAGCCTAGGCAACATAAGGAGATCCCATCTCTACAAAAAAAAAAAAAAAAATTAAAGAATTAACCAGGCATGGTGGTGCTTGCCTATAGTTCCATTTACTTGGGAGAGTGACGTGGGAAGATCGATTGAGCCCAGAAAGTCAAAGCTACAGTAAACTGTGACTTGTGCCATGGCACTGCAGCCTGGGTGACAGAGTAAGAGCCTTTCTCAAAAAATAAATGAGTAATTTTTCATGTATAGGACATTACCCTACATATTATTTTTATTCTTTGGATAAGTAACTCTCAATAGTCATGATTTGCTACCTATCTTTTCCAAGCAATTATAATGAATTTAATGTTTAATCATTTTTCTGATCACACTTTCTTGTGGTCCCAAAAGGAAGACCTACTGAATCAACATAAAACATATAAAACTGTACTATTTCTAAGAAGAGTATACAACTCTAGAAATTTCTCTTAAAATAACATCATTTGTATTAATACATTCTTGGCAATTTTGATTATAAGCATTAATAACTAAAAATACTATAATCCTTTATTTAAAATAGAGGATTAAAAAATATTTTGTATAACAACTACACCCACCTAAAATAATTATTTTGAACAATTCCAAATGTGCAAAAGTGAAAAAAAATCATGTAATCACAAAATCAGTAACATTAGGTAAATTCTAAAACCTGTCCAGAGTGCCAAAGTCCCAATTTAGAAGAAAGTTTAAAAACTTTTAAACTATTATGACTTTTCAAGTATAGATAATGTACTGGATATTTATTGGGTTCTAGCTACTCACAGTCATTTCACTTTCTGTGATAATAACAACTGAATTTCCTTTTGTGGAGTTACTTCTTCTCCATTTTGATATTGTCAGAAGGAATTTTAATCAATGTATCTTGCCATCCCTTATACAAAGGGTGAGAGTTTAAATCCAGAAGGATCAATGTGATACTCTATCCCTGTATTATGAATCTTGAGAAGTATTAAGAAAAGACTGGAGCTGGTCAAAGCTTATTTATAACAGCTGTGGTGATCAGAGCAGCATGTTCCTACCTGGTCTAATTTATAGTTGCTGTTACTAGTCCTCCTAGTCTCCATTCATTGCCAGCCCCAGTTCTTCAAACTTTCCATCAATTTGTGAGCTTTGAGATTTTCTTTATTCTGCTGTAAAGTTTCTTTCCTTCTTTCTTTTAGGTTTGCCAAGTTTGTTTCTGTTGTTTGCAATTGAAACAGTCATGTTTAAACCAACATTTGAAAACAGATATTTCTGTGTCTTCTAATGATAATAATGAAACCATTATTTACTAAGAGGAAACAAAGAAATTAATTTAAAAATATCTTGCATCCCTACCATGATCGAAGTATGGTATGGGTTAGGAAACCCAGAGTGACTACAGAAGTCAGAAGCAGCTTATAAAGAAAGAATGAATCCCTAGAGAGCAAGAAAGAAATGACTCAAGTCACAGATTGCAGGATGAGGAAGATCATGCAGCCACATGAAATCAATGGGGCTTAAAGAAATACAAACTGCCTGTGGGAGCAATATTCTAGAAAAGTATTGTAGCACAATCATTTCTAAACTCAAACATATCTAAAGTATGTTGAAAGAGATTCAGTTTCTAAAATCAAATGCCAATATTATTTTACTTTTCAAGTCTAAAATTTGTCAGACTGTCTATAAACTTCATAAAAGTAGTAATGTGATTCTGAATTCATTCTAAGAAAAGATAGAAATGGCCGGGTGTGGTGGCTCAGGCCTATAATCCTAGCACTTAGGGAGGCCGAGTTGGGTGGATCACCTGAGGTCAGGATTTCAAGACCAGCCTGGCCACCATGGTGAAATCCCATCTTTAAAAAAAAAAAGAAAGAAAGAAAAGAAAATATAGAAATATACATATGCCAAAGTCATCTTTATCATAATGCATCTGCTCTTTAGGTACCTATAAGAAACTTATAGTTAATTATTGATAACATTTACATTTGCGGGAGCATAAACAGTCACAGCAGTCACAGTAATCGAGGTCAGTATTATTTTTTTTTACAAGATTTTTTTCTTAAGATAGCAATTAATGTGACTTAATTTTCCATATTTTTGATGATCCACTTTTACTAAAGAGGCCCAGGGACACACAAAAAAGGAACAATAAAATGGAATAAGCATGAAAAATTCACAAACTGTACAACCATCTGCTACAAATTTGGTTGTCTATAAAATGGCACTCAGTTGTAGAGGAAGAAAAATTAAAGAGAAATGGGAATAATTCAAATAATCATGTGGTTACTATGGCCACATAGCTGTGATGATCACATGACATTGTCTCCTACTCATGTGGAAGTCTCTGAACAGATAATATAACCAAGTGTTTAGTCCTGGTTGAAGATTAAGTCCTTAGTACAGCATGACAGACATGTTGAGATTCTTCTTTTTGGTTTTGTGAGTCTGGCTTAGTAAAGTTAAAGACTCTGAAAACTATTTTTATTATTTTACAGATCCAATTCAGGTAGAACAGAAGTTCCATTGTTATCCTATCTCAATCTTACAGTTTCAAAAAAAAATTCTTCAAAAATATTGTATCAACCACCTTCTGACATTGAAACATACTTTTTTAAGCAACAGCAGAATCCCGAAAAGGTAATGAGAGGGCACTTCTACCCAAGCAGAAGAACAGATGAGGACTACTTTTTCCCTACATCTACATGGATGACACTTAGAGAATGTGTTGAAAAGAAACTGAACAAAAATGGAAAAAAAAATAGCCCTTTTATTTCAGAACCTTTCCCTCAAAAATGATCAGGAGAAGGAACTAAGATAGAAAAGCCAATAGTCACTCAAAGATATTGAAGCATTCCCTTTGAAATGTGGCACTAGACAAGGATGCCCTCTCTCACCGCTCCTATTCAATATAGTATTGGAAGTTCTAGCCAGAGCAATCAGGCAAGAAAAAGAAATAAAGGGTATTCAATTAGAAAAGAAGGAAGTCAAATTGTCTCTATTTGCAATGACACGATTGTGTATTTAGAGGACCCTATTGTCTCAGACCAAAATCTTCTTAAACTGATAAGCAACTTTAGCAAAGTCTCAGGATATAAACTCAATGTGCAAAAATCGCAAGCATTCCTATACACAAATAACAGACAAACAGAGAGCCAAATGATGAACGAACTCCCATTTACAATTGCTACAAAGAGAATAAAATACTTAGGAATACAATTAACAAAGGAGGTAAAAGATCTCTCCAAGGAGAACTATGAAACACTGATCAAGGAAATAAGAGAGGACACAAGCAGATGGAAAAACATTCCATGCTCATGGTTAAGAAGAATTAATATTGTGAAAATGGCCATATTGCCCAAAGTAATTTATAGATTCAATGCTATCCCCATCAGGCTACCATTGACCTTCTTCACAGAACTGGAAAAAAACACTTTAAACTTCATATGGAACCAAAAGAGAGCCCGCATAGCCAAGTCAATTCTAAGCAAAAAGAACAAAGCTGGAGTCACCATGCTACCTGACTTCAAACAATACCACAAGGCTACAGTAATCAAAACGGCATGGTACTGGTACCGGTACCAAAACAGAGATATAGACCAATGGAACAGAAGAGAGGCCTCAGAAGCAATACCACACATCTACAACCATCTCATCTTTGACAAACCGGAAAAAACAAACAAGCAATGGGGAAAGGATTCCCTGTTTAATAAATGATGTTGGGAAAACTGGCTAGCCATATGCAAGAAGCTGAAACTGGATCCCTTCCTTACACCTTATACAAAAATTAACTCCAGATGGATTAAAGATTTAAACATAAGAACTAACACCATAAAAACCCCAGAAGAAAACCTAGGCAAAATCAATCAGGATATAGGCATAGGCAAGGACTTCATGACTAAAACACCAAAAACAATGGCAACAAAAGCCAAAATAGACAAATCACATCTAAGTAAACTGCAGAGCTTCTGCACAGCAAAAGAAACAATCATTAGAGTGAACCAGCAACCAACAGAATGGGAAAAAAAATTTGCGATCTACCCCTCTGACAAAGGACTTATACCCCGAATCTACAAAGAACTAAAACAGATTTACAAGAAACAAACAAACAAACCCATTAAAATGGGCAAAGGATATGAACACTTTTCAAAAGAAGACATATATAAGAGGCCTACAAACATATGAAAAAATGCTCATCATCACTGATCATTAGAGAAATGCAAATCAAAACCACATTGAGATACCATCTCATGCCAGTTAGAATGGTGATCATTAAAAAATCTGGAGACAACAGATGCTGGATAGGATGTGGAGAAATAGGAACACTTTTACACTGTTGGTGGGAGTGTAAATTAGCTCAACCATTATGGAAGACAGTGTGGTGATTCCTCAAGAACCTAGAAATAGAAATTCCATTTGACCCAGCAATCCCATTACTGGATATATATCCAAAGGATTATAAATCATTCTATTATAAGGACACGTGCACAAGTATATTCATTGCAACACTGTTTACAATAACAAAGACTTGGAACCAACCCAAATGCCCATCAATAATAGACTGGACAGGGAAAATGTGGCACATAAACACCATGGAATACTATGCAGCCATAAAATACGATGAGTTCATGTAGTTGTAGGATGAACCTAGAAACCATCATTCTCAGCAAAGTGACACAAGAACAGAAAACCAAACACCACATGTTTTCACTCATAGGCAGGTGATTAACAATGGAACACTTAGGCACAAGGAAGAGAAAAACACTCATAGGGCTAGGTGGGAGAGGGGAGGGGAGGGGGTGCAGTTGTGGGGTGGGGGGGGAGGGATAACACCTGGAGAAATGCCTGATGTAGGCAACAGTGGGGGGGGATGGAGACAGCAAACCACCATGGCGTGTATATACCTGTGCAACAATCCTGCAGCATACAGTTTGTGCACATGTACCCTAGTGCCCAAATACAATTAAAAGGAAAAAAAACTACTTTAAATTTTATATGGAACCATAAAGAGTCCGTTTAGCCAAGACAATCCTGAACAAAAAGAACAAAGATGGAGGCATCATGCTACATGAATTCAAATTATACTACAAAGCTACAGTAACAAAAATAGCATGCTACCAGTAGCAAAACAGATATATAGACCAAAGGAACAGAACAGAAGCTTCAGAAATAACACCACACATCTATAATCAACTGATCTTTGACAAACCTGACAAAAACAAGCAATGATGAAAGGATTCTCTATTTAATACATGGTGTTGGGAAAACACATATGCAGAAAACTGAAACTGGACCCCTAATTAACTTAAGATGGAATAAAGATTTAAACGCAAGACCTAAAACCATAAAAACTGTAGAAGAAAACCTAGGCAATAACATAGGCATGAACAAAGACTTCATGACTAAAACACCAAACACAATTTCAACAAAAGCCAAAATTGACAAATAGGATCTAATTAAACTAAAGAGCTTTTGCACAGCAAAAGAACCTAGCATCAGAGTGAAAAATTTTCTCTCATTCTGTAGGTTGGGAGAATGGGAGAAAATGTTTGCAATCTATCCATCTGACAAAGGGCTAATATCCAGAATCTACAAGGAACTTAAACAAATTTACAAGAGAAAAACAAATAACTCCATCAAAAAGTGGACAAAGGATATGAACAGACACTTTTCTCAAAAGACGACATGTGGCCAACAAACATATGGAAAAAAACTCATCACTGATCATTAGATAAATACAAATCAAACCCACAATGAGATACCATTTAGAGATACCAATTAGAATGGCGAGCATTAAAAAGCCAGGAAACAACAGATGCTAGAGAGGATGTGGAGAAATAGGAACACTTTTACACTGTGGATTGGAGTATAAATTAGTTCAACCACTGTGAAAGACAGTGTGGCAATTCTTCAAGGATCTAGAACTAGAAATACCATTTAACCTGGCAATTCCATTACTGGGTATATACCCAAAGGATTATAAATTATTCTGCTATAAAGACACATGAATATGTGTGTTTACTGCAGCACTATTCACAATAGCAAAGACTTGGAACTAACCCAAATGCCCAGCAATGGTAGACTAGATGAAGAAAATGTGGCACATATACACCATGGAATATTATGCAGCCATAAAAAAGAATGAGTTCATGTTCTTTGCAGGGACATGGATGAAGCTGGAAACCATTATTCTCAGCAAACTAACATAAGAACAGAAAACCAAACACCTCATGTTTTCACCCATAAGTGAGAGTTGAACAATGAGAACATATGGGCACAGGGAAGGGAATGTCACACTCTGGGGCCTATCAGGGGGTGGAGGGCACAGGGAGGGACAGCAATAGGAGAAATATCCAATGCGGATGTTATAGCTGAATGTAGATGATGAAATGATGGGTGCATGTGCATGTTCTGCACATGTATCCCAGACCTTAAAGTATAATAAAAAAAGAAAATGCAAAACAAAACAAAAAAACACTATATTTTAATAAATGTGATGCTTAAAAAATTAATTAATTGATTGGTGATGACTTCTTAGAATAACAAAAACATGGCTCATGAAAGAAAAAAAACTGATAAGTTGAAATTCATTAAAATTAAAAATAATCTATTTTTTCATTAGTTAATTTTACTAATTGATGAAAAGTTGAAGCTCTTTGATTATTCCAAATATAGTTTTAGTGCTACATTCCTCATACTAATGTGAATGCATAGTTTATAGAAATAAATATGTATAAAGAAATAAATGTGACTGGGAACAAATGACAAAAGAGATTAAACTTTCAAAAAAAGCTAAAATTACAAAATGCCTGGATATTTTCATTCCAAAAGTTGTCAAAAACCCTGTCATTGAACATTTTGGTCACATTTTCCATTCAGTATCTACAATTATAACATCTACCAGGGTAAAGTTTGTAAAAATGTTTCTATTAAAATTTCCTATTTTCACTAGCATATGACTCCTTTGAACAATCTCTGAAGAATCTCTGTTAATCTTTATACTTTAGCTTTCCTGGTTATAGCTGAGTGAGAAATTTGAAAGATGTGGTGAAAATACTTTTAGTTATGATTGGTTTTACTTGTTAGATCTACTATTGAATTAGTAGACTAAAAATGAGATTTTCATTTACTTTCCCACTTTTTAAAAATTTCCTGATAGTAAAATAATGAAGTATTGAAAGTTTGAGAGAGAAAATAAATAGGGAAAATTATGAAAATGTATTACGTGTGGACAGGGGTGCTATTAATTTTTAAAGATGGCAATATGTATCATGTGACTTTCCAATTAGAATCAATAATGCCAGAAAAATCCATCCCATTTGTTCATTGTACAGTGAATACTTGCTACTCACAGAGCACTATGCCAAGTGTTAGTCATTTAAGCGAAAAGACTGATAAAAAGCTGCTATAACCTTTAAATAGAACATATTATGTCCTGATGCAGTGACTGTAATGTAAAGCAACTTTAAAAGTTGTTAGCATCTCACCTTCTCAGATGAAAACACCAATGCCTGTAAAGACCAAATGACTTGCTCAAGACATATTCGGCTACTTAACAGATATGAACATTAATCTCAGGACATCAAGAATGAGGTTTCCTGTTGATTTCAAAGAACATACCCTCTCCCACCCAACTCCCACCTTGAGATCACTGGGTTTTAGCTTTTATTCCTTTGCATCAGGCATGTTTGAAAGGAAGAAATCAAAAAACTAGTTAGAGTTTCAACCTAATACACAACATACAGAAAGAACAAAATCCATTGCATGACAGTCATTTTAAAACAAAGGCTTATCACAGGAAATCAAAGAACTCGGTTCAGTTATATAGAAGCACTTCCGCTTTTCCTTTAAGGAAGCCTGGGCTCAAGACAGAAGACTCAGGAGAAAATATTGGGGAAATACTACAGCACTGAAAATAAGGAGCAGGTCCCATGTCTGCTGACCTCTAGCAGGGGTGGACTGGGGGGGTAGTCAGCGGAAATCTGTGGATTTTCCTCATTATTGTCTAAAAAAAAAAGGAAATATCTATCTTTGCAAGTATTAAGCTACCTTTTTATTTTTCTACAGAGTTTATCACAGCATAGAGATTGATTAGTGAATAACAAGGGACCTATATAAATACATGAATGTTTTCCCACTGCATAAATGTGTCTTCATAAAGGTCACCAATCTTGCTGGTTTCAGCATTCTTCCCTTGCCTTATCAGTGCCAAGTTTCTGATAATTTTGCACAATCAGTTTCCAGAGGACAGCCTGTCTCCCTTATCAGTAGGTGAATCAAATCCAGCCTCATCATTCAACCTTTTATCTCTGGGACTGAACCTTCCAGATAAATCAGGTAAAAATAAATGCAGAAGGCTTGGGTGTCATTAGGCCCTGGTTCCTTGTTCCTCCAACAGCGCTAACACTCATTTCCACCTCTGAGTCTTTTCTTCAGCTTGTTTCTTCTGAGGTTACCTATCTGATACCTAGACTAATAGGCTGATCCTCCAAGTAAAGACATGATTCCTAATTACATCCACCCCAAAAGACCCAAGTACACACCATTTTATAATTTAACAGAATTTCTTATCCTCATACTAAAATTATTTATCTTATTTTGCATTTCTGGGTGTCTAGTATGGCTGCAGACAATTAAGAAATCTTATTTGCTGGGTCTGATCTCATAGTCATTCTTCCCTGTAGCCATTTTTTTTCCCGTGTACATGTCCAGGTAAATGCTGACCTTATTTTATTAAACAGGAGGGACCAAATTTTGCCCTTCTTTCTAATAAATAATATATTTTTAAATCTTCATCTTAACATGGTGTTAAAGAAACTGCCATTCTACTTCTCTTCAGAACTATTTGAAACTCTCCTGATGTTTTTTTACTGCCTGAAAGGGTAAGTTGGACAAAGCTAGCCCTTTTATTTTTTTCCTTTTTATTTCACTACTATAATATTACTCTATCTCTCATTTAGGTAAAAGTGTAGGCTAGCCATCAAGGCAGCTCAAGTGGTCTGTGTGTATGCATATGTGTGTGTACACTAATTGGGAAGGAAATAAGTAAAATATAAATTCTATATTATCCTTAAGTAATCCTTTTTACTGTAGTACATTCCATGCAGATACAAAATAACTCACAAAGACATTTAGAATATAGGTATTGAATGATTTACTTTGAACTGATTTTTTGGAGAAAAAAAAAACCCTTTATAGGCCTAGACCTAGATATACATTCTATTATGCTATTTATGTCCTGATTATGAATAAAGAATTTGCAAATTTGTTAGAAATAGTCTGTGAAAATATCTTTGGTTACTACCTCTAGTAATTCCAGTAACACTGAAAATACCTTTAAAGCATATTAGAAACAGTAGAAAATGTCAACTTTTAGTATCATGGTAAATTGTAGCCATTTCAATTAATACTGTTACAGGCAGTTGAGCAGGGCGAAATTTTAAGTCTCACAATGCCCTTGCCCACATTTGACAAACAAAAAAGTCAGACACATAGCAGCTTATTACTTAGAAGGATACTGAAGCTTGAAGCACATGTATTAAATTTGGGCAGTCTTGGTGAAAATGAGAACTGGTTTCCTCATAATACAATCTGACATCCTTCATCTAAAAGCAAATGAGATAATAAAGTAAGAGAAACGAGATATATTTTCTGCATAAAGAACCATATAATCCTTTACCTCATTTAAATAGATTCATAATTTTATTCCCACTAAACTATTGTGTGAAATATTAACATGCTTACTAATGCCACATGCTCAAAAACATACATGATATTTCTGTATAAGTGTTATGTGTGTAAGTACTAGCTTGTTTAGATTTCTGTCTAGTTATTTTTATTGCCACTTACTATAAACTGTAAGAATATACAGTTTTCTAAAAATAGGATGAAAAGTTACTTTTCATATAAAACTGTGAGTGAGACTGAGCTAACAACATTTAGTGTACCTATGAAAATGTGAAAATGATCCATACCATTCTTAGACTATTCAGTTTAGAAATAAGATTTTTAATTTCTGGGGACAGAGTTAACTTTAAGGAATCAATTCAAATTTGTCATGATTATATTTAAAATATCATGAAATGGTACCCTTTCTCAGAGTCACTTATTTTGCTTTATTCTTATGTTTAACCTATTTTCCAAATTCTGAAACAAATTGGGTGATAGACACATAGATGTTCATCATATTATATTCTATACTTTTTTGTGTACTTGAAATCTTTCAGTATTTAAAAATAATTTTTAAATGCTTTTAAATTTTCATTCCACAAGTGCCAGTGAAATCTCTGAAATTTAGACAATGATTCTATTTCCACGTTCCAATATGTAATGCAAAAAGGAAATATAAATTTCACATAAACTAGTAAAATGTTATCATTTCATGTATGCATAAGCAGACACATCCCAACCCCACCAGTCCTAACAATTGCCACCTAAACTCCATAAAAGCAGATAAAGTTCTAAAAATGAATCAGCTTTCTGAGATTACTGAGTGGTAAGAATGTTAGATTTTTTGTTCCTTAGTTCTTCCCTCTCTTACAAACCTTTTTCGAAGTCACAAACCATCAATTCCATAATTCAGTTCAATAAAAGGCACTGAA
Source organism: Cheracebus regulus (assembly GCA_963574635.1). Classification (NCBI taxonomy): domain Eukaryota; kingdom Metazoa; phylum Chordata; class Mammalia; order Primates; family Pitheciidae; genus Cheracebus; species Cheracebus regulus. The sequence continues at coordinate 17,292 of CAUYQU010001243.1, forward strand.
TAAATATAAGTACCTTCCTTTTAGGAGTCCGGAATCTAGTGGGACCATCATAATATGATATCAATGGAGACTGATGGAAATGTTTTTATTAACCAGATTTTATATTCAATAACTCATTAGAGTTCGTTGCTATTGTCCTATGAACAAATATCTACCTCCAATCCAAAATAATGAGTAAAGTGGGGCCAGGCACAGTGGTTCAGGCCTGTAATCCCAGGACTTTGGGAGGCCGAGGAGGGTGAACCACTTGAAGTCAGGAGTTTGAGACCAACCTGGCCAAGACAGTGAAACCCTGTCCCTACTAAATGTTCAAAAATTAGCCAGGCATGGTGGCACGCATCTGTAGTCCCTGCTACTTGGGAGGCAGAGGCAAGAGAACTGCTTGAACCTGGGAGGTGAAGTTGCAGTGAGCTGAGATCGCGCTACTGCACTCCAGTGTGGGCAACAGAGACAGATCCTGTCTCAAAAAAAAGAAAAAAAGAGTGAAGTGGTTCCAAAACAGGCTTGACGTTCCCAATGACTTCGTTGTAAGAGTGGGGATTTTGAGCCCAAGCAGAGGGACAGTAACACTCACCATCCCATTTCTTCCTCCAGCCCGATCAGCCTATTGTAATGATCTCAACACCTCTGACTGGACAATTCCAAATGAGTAATACTGGTATGAAATAGATCCACCTATTTTATTTTCAATTTAGCTGGGTAATTGGTACATGTGAAAGAATGCAGAAAAATACCAACTGAATTAGAATTATAGATTAGTCTTTCTATAATTATTTTTGGAAGCTACATAAATATAAACGGAGGAATGCAAGGTCAAAAAATAAGTAAAGTCTGGAATAAGAGGCAATTGTACAGTGTGCCATGTTCCATACAAGTTATCTTCCTTTTCATAAATTACAGTCCTCCATCTATTAAGTGAGTGAAGACAATGAGCACTGAGTGAGTCTTTTTCTTAAATGAATCGTGGGTGACTACTCAATGATTAACGGACCTTCAAACAGAATCATCATCAGTCAAAATAAGTGAAGAACGTTCAGCTTCTCAAGCTGCTTAAGAGCTGTCAGAATCAGTAAACAAAAGAGCAAATCTAAACATACAAACACACGTAATAAAATTCCAGCACGAAAGTAGGGAAAAAAATGAATGTTTTTAGGTAGATCACTGAAAGTTAATGCCATGTTTGAAAATTCCAATGAAATGTAGAAAACACTGAATGGATTGCTATTAACCTATGAATTTTTCTGATTGGCAGTTGATTTGCTAAGAAATACTAGAATCACATTTATTATCTTAACATATTTTAATAACCCTAGCATTCACTCTTTATTGACTTAATTCAATATTTATTGATTTTCTACTATATGTTAGGAATTCCAAATATAAAGGCGGCCAGAACAATACACTGCCCTCACCTTAAGAATCTCAAAGTCTCGTCATTTTCCCATTAAACGATGGTCTCCCTAAACTATGTTTAATTCTAAATTATGAAAATGTAACACTAATTTCTGAAGCAAAAAACCTTGCTTCAGAATTTTTTTTTCCAAAATAAATACTTGCTTGACATATGATTATACTTTAAAACAGAAAGGAAATTTATCTGACACTTAAGTGTTTATATTAAAACTATAGACCATTAACACAATGTGTAAAGTGATGGAAATAATAAAAATCCAATAACCTAATTTCTTTAAAAATATATTTGTAGTAAAAAATACTATTTGGAAAACAAATATTTCTTGTCTTTTTACTGTGTGCCAGGTATTGTGCTAGACACAGAGTACAAAGAAATGTGAAGCAGCTCTATCCCCAAGGTATTCATAGTCTAATCTAATCTATTTTATATGCTAAACCAGTCACTTTAGAGCACCTTAGAAAGGAAAATGCAATGCTCCGATTAAAAATGGTAATACTTGACTATTATCACTTCCTACACAAAGCCAGTACCAGAAATGCCTAAAACACTGACATTTGCTATGCTTGCTTCTTTTCAAAATCATATGAAAGCACATTTTCAATTTAAGAAAAAAGTATATAATGATTCTTTACTTGGATTCACCTATTTTTTAAACAAGTATGTATTATAAAACTTGTTGGCTGCATGCAGTGGCTCACGCCTGTAATCCCAGCACTTTGGGAGGCTAAGGCAGACAGATCACGAGGTCAAAAAATTGAGACCATCCTGTTCAACATGGGGAAACCCCATCTCTATTAAAAATATAAAAATTAGCTGGACATGGTGGTGCGTGCCTGTAGTCCCAGCTACTCAGGAGGTTGAGGCTCCCAAGTATTTCTTGAGGGCAGAAGTTGTAGCGAGCTGAGATCATGTAGCATGATTTACTGACTATGGAAAGCCCACTGTTGAGACCTACTCCTCAGAAAAAATAAATAAATAAATAAAGATTTCTTTCAAAATATTAATGCTCATTGGCAATGCACCTGGTCATCCAATAACTCTGATGGAGATATATATGGAGATTAATCTTGTTTTATGCTGTTAACACAACATCCATCCTGCAGCCCATGGATCAAAAAGTAATTCACACTTTCAACAATTATTATTTAAGAAATTTATTTCATAAGCCTATAGCTGCCATAAAAAGTGATTCCTCTGATGAATCTGCGAAAAGAAAGTTGAAAACCTTATGCAAAGGATTCATCAGTCCAGATCCATTAACAACATTCATGATTCATGGAAGAAGGTAAAAATATCAACATTAACAAGAGTTTGGAAAAAGTTTGTTCTAACTCTCATGGATGATTTTGAGGAGTTCAAGACTTCAGTAGAGGAAACAATTGCAGATGTAGCAGAAATATAAGAGAACTAAAATTGGAAGTAGAGCCTGAAAATAAGACTGAATTGCTGCAATCTCACGAGAAAACTTAAATTAATCAGTAGTTGCCTCTTACAAATAAGCAAAGAAAGTGTTTCTTGAGATGGAATCTACTCCTAGTGAAGATACTGTGAACATCATGGAAATGACAACATAGGGTTTAGAATATTACACCAATTTAGCTGGTAAAGCAATAGCATGGTATGAGAAGATTGACTCCAATTTTAAAAGAAGTTCTCCTATGGGTAAAATGCTATCAAACAACATTACATGCTATTGATAAATCTTTCATCAAGTGAAGACTCAGTGTGGCAAATTTCATTCTCATCTTAAGAAATTTCCAGAGCCACCCCAGTCTTCAGGAACCACCACCCTGATCAGTCAGCAACCATCAACATCAAGGCAAGACCCTCTATCAGCAAAAGGAATACAATTCACTGAAGACTCAGATAATTAGTAGGAGGTTTTAGCAATAAAGTATTTTTTAATTAAGGTATTTATATTTCTTAGATATAATGTTATTGTGTACTTAATAGACTATGATATAAAGTAAATATAACTTTTATATATAGAGAGAAACAAAAAAAAACTATTTTAACTCACTTAATTATGATATCCACCTTATTAAGGTCATCTGGAATTGAATTCACAATATCTCTGTGGTTTATCTATAATAGCAGAGTAGTTGACTCTCCCATAGATAATACTTATCAACTCTTGACAAAATATGAATAAAAACAATCATTTTAAGGCACTGGAGAATGACTAACACTTATATAACTTAGGGTAAAACACCCTTCAAAGAGAGTAAATGCCCTGGGCAAAATTTTGTTTTTTCAGCTTCTTCTGTGAGAGTATGCCCAGTCTGAATAGGTGAGGACATTATGAATGCATAGGATAGAGTTTAGGTCTGACAAAGAAAATCCCCAATGAAGAGAGCTATAAAGGAGAAGGCCTTAATCTGTTTATAAACTCTACCCAAATCCTTGGTTAATCCCTGAACTATATATACTGAACTATATAAACTGCAGTTTAGCTAAATTAACTGTTGACTAGGACAAAAGCCAAGATCTCAAGATTTTTTCATTGAAAGATAACAAAATTCAGAATACGTACAATATATCAACTAAAACATACATTACATGACAAAAATTACTAAACATTATTTTTAAAAGAAAGCTAAAAGCAAAACAAAAACAAAATTCCTATAATCAAGAGATAAAACAGTCAATAAAAACCAACTGCACAGTTACCCAGATGTGACAATGTAGATTTCAGAACACCTATTACAAACATATTCAAAAGTGTAAATAAAAATATTACTGAACAAATAAACTAATAGAAAATGTTAACAGACATGTGGAAATGATAATTGTGAACTAAATGGACATTTTAGAACTGAAAATTACAATGTTAAAATCAGAATTTTGCTTAATAAGCTTAACAGCAGAATTGAGATTCCAAAAAGAAAAGCACAATAAATGAAAAGAGATAAATAGAAATGTTGCAATCTAAAAAACAGGGAAAGAAAGATTGAATATATGATTAGAACACAGCTCCAATGACAGGTATGTGAAACAATATTAAGTCATCTGACAGTTAAAATCAGAGCCTTAAAAAAAGAGGAAAAAGAGAGAAAGAAAAATATTTTTAAAAAACAGTAGTCAAAATTATAATACATTTGGTGAAAATTACTACCTTGAAATGGAAAGGTGGGGGAAAAAAGCAAAGTCCAAGCAGGATAATACAAAAAACAAACAAATATCTAGGTACATTAGAGCCAAGAGGCTGAAAATGAAGAGTTGAGAGAAAACCTTGAAATCAACAAGAAGAAAATGAATATTACATTTGGAAAAGGAGAGCAATAATAACCAAATAACAAAAACAAAAAACCTATTAAGGGCCAGAAAATAACACAACAACAACTTTAAAGTACTGAAAGAAAAATCTCAACCCAGAATTCTAATCTCTTGCAAATATTCCTTGAAAAATTCTAGCAATAACTCAACACAAATAGACAAAGGCTTCAGATACTTCTCCAAAGAATATATACAAATGGCTAATAAGCATATAAAAAGATGTTCAATATCACTAATCAGTAGGAAAATGCAAATCAAAACCTTACCCCCATCAGGATGGCCACTATCAAAAAAACAAAAAATACTAAGCATCAGTGGGAATGCAGAGAAGTTGAAACCTTTGTGCACTGTTGGTTGTAATGTAAAATGGTACAGCTATTACGGAAAACAGTATGTAGGTTCTTCAAAAATTTTAAATTATAATTAGCATATAATCCAGAAATCTCACTTCTGGGTATACATCCAAAAGATTTCTAAGCAAGATCTCAAAGTATTTGTATAACCATGTTCACTGCAGCATTATTCAAAATAGACAAGTCATGGAAGCAACCTATATAGTTATTAACAGATGAGTGGAAAAAGAAAATGTGGGGTGTATGTGTGTTTGTGTGTGTGTGTGTGTGCACGTGCATGCATTATGCAGGCTTAAAAAATAAAGAAAACCCAATCACATGCGACAACATGGATGAACTTTGAAGACATCATGCTAAGAGAAATAAGCCAGTCACAAAAGAACAAATACTGCATTACTCCATGCATACGAAATATCTGAAGTAGTCAAAAATCATAGAAAAAGTAAGTAGAAATGTGATTAGAGGAAAGACAGTATGAATATCTAATGGGTATAGAGTTTCAGTGTTGCAAGATGAGAAAGTTCTAGAGATCTGTTGCACAAAAATACTTAACATTACTAAACTATATCCTTGAAAATGGTTAAGATGGTAAATTTAATGTTATATGTTTTTACCATAATAAAATAGAGGGAAAAGCTATAAAAATAAACATATTTTTAGATATATGAAAATTAAATGTGTCAGCAGCAGACATGCATTACAAGAAATGCTAAGGAAATTTCCTGAGGCTGAAGCAATACCAGATGAAAACCTGGATACAAATAACACCAGGCAACAACTCACGTAAATAAGAGCTGCATAAATGGAATTAAACTGATGCCAAATTGCTGTATTTGTTGAAATTAAGTCAGTACTAACTTGAAGTAGGTGAAATGTATAATATGCATCATTTTCATGAGCATATGAAACATTCAGCAGATCATATTGTAGGCCATAATACAAGTCTCAAGAATCTTTTATGTTTTTAAATAAAATGTATTCTCTGACCACAATGAAATTAAATTAGCAATCAATGTAAAGAAATATGAGAACCCTCCAAATATTTGGAAATTAAACAACACTTATTTAAATAACATGAGTCAAAGAAATCACAAAGTAAATTAGAAAATTTCTTGAACCAAGTGAAAAAAAAAAAAACTCCACAGCATATCAACACTTAAGTAATGCAGTGAAAATAGTGTCACTTGACCCTTGTCACATGACTCTGAAGGATTTGGAGCTCAGGGAATCTGTGCCAGAAAATTATGGAACTATTCCTACTGCTATTGCTGTGACTTGCACACTGTCCTTTGCTTCTGATCCAGGACTCTTGTATCTTCTTCCAGGATCCAAAAACTATGGCAGGCTACCTTGTTAACTCCTAAGTAGGATAAAATCTCAGATCCTTCACAGTTCTTGACAAAAATCTATAAATCATAACCCAGAAATAGATCTAGTAATTTGTGAAGTTAATGTTTAACAAAGGAGGAATTTTAATTCAGCAAAAAACTATGAAGTTCAACAAATGGTATTGGAACAACTGACTTTCCAACTGGAATAAAATTAAAGCAGACTCATTATTTCACCACATACATCAATAAATTTCAGAAGAACAAAACACTTAAATATAAAAGTAAAACAATAAAATTCATGCACAATATACAATCTCAGGGGATCTTCTTTACCATGGACAGAAACCCAGCAGCTATAAAAGAAACTTATTTGAGTTACAAAAATTTTTTTTAATTGTATGACATTAGGTACCAAAATGTAACAGATGAACAAGAGATTCTGACAATATTGCGATGCAAAGAAAAAAGATTAACATATAACATGATGAATTATGCCATGAGCTTTTAAAAACAGGCAAGGTGGAGATAAACTACCCTGCAGAAAACTACACTAAGGATATGAAAAGGCAATTCACCAACTCCTGATCTCAGGTGATCTACCGGCCTTGTCCTGCCAATATGCTGGGATTACAGGCATGAACCCTGTCTCTACTAAAAATACAAAAATTAGCTGGGCATAGTGGCACGTGCCTGTCGTCCCAGCTACTCAGGAGACTGAGATGGAGAACTGCTTGAACCCACGAGCAGAGGTTGCTGTGAGCCAAGACCACACCTGTGCCACTGCACTCCATCCTAGGCGACAGAGCGAGACTCCATCTCAAAAAAAAGAAAGAAAGAAAAGATAATTCACAGATCTCACCCAAATGACAAAAAAAATACTAAAAAAAGATGTCCAACTGTAGTAACAATAAGAGTGCAAATGGAAATTTGCTGTGATACATGTTATTTCCATAGGCAAAAATTAAAAATTATCATTTCTTGCAGGTGGAGCATAACAGAGCATAAGATTATATTCTTATATACTTCCTATGGAAATATAGCTTGCTAGAAACTTTAGGAAAACAATCTATCAACTATTAAGTATATTGAACCTGTATCCCTTCAAAATAGCAACCAGACATATGTACAAGAATATTAATTACAACACTATTTATAATGACTAATATTGCAAACACACTGAATGCTCATTGCCAAAATACTAGACAACTTATAGGATACATGACCATGACATATTATGTAGCCAATCAAAAGAATAAATAAGAACTAAACAGTTGAATTTGGAAAGATTTCCAACTGCATTCATTGTTAAATGAGAAAAGCAAAATTCAGAAAACTATATATTACATAATTATTATTCATATCCATATATGTATATTTTACGTGATTTAAGCATTAAAAAATTGGAAAACCATGTTGTTAACACGGTATATCTGTGTGGAGATGGAGGGTCAGGTTGATTTGAAGGGAGAGGAAAGAAAAAAGAAAGAAAAGTTCAGCACAATGTAGAGGGGGATGAATAATAGCATAACATAACTTTATAAAATGTGTTTATTTGCATGGCTGTGTGTAAAATTTAACCATCAAACAACACAGCAATGTTTGAATACGTAAGAAAATAATAGAATCTCTAAGTCACTGTGGTAAAAAGATGGAAATGTACACATTTCGATTAAGTGACCCAGCCTTAAATGTTCCCTTTGCCAATTACTAGCCTTGAAACTTTGGGCAAGTTCAATAATCTCCCTGAGCCTCAGTTTCCTCATTTGTAAAATTTTATTAGACATATCCTGAATTATTTACTTTCACAAGGTTGTTATAAGGGTTAAATTCTATAATGTATATTTATAATAAATTGTAAACTTTGTACTGCATGACTGTTGTTACTGCTGTATTATAATTAGAATCATATAAATTATAGATCGCATCCTAACCTTTCCATAAGCCACTGAAGTTACTGCTATGCAAAAATTATCCAGTCTTACTTCCAAAGTAAGGCAATGTTGGCACCAAAATGGAAAAGTATGATAAAAATCTTAAGCATGTAAGTGGAGACTAATTTACTATAAGTTTTCCTGACAGAAACCATAACTTACCCTCCAAAATTTTAGATTAAATCTAAGGTAGCCTGAGTGTATTTTACCTTGTTCACAGTAGAACAAAATACTGAACAGGTGTTATTTTTCTGATTCTGCCTTACTGTTTTCCTCACTTACCCATGTAAACATGAGGAAATCAAGAGTGATATTAGAGATTAAGAAACCAGCTACAGATCACTGTAGAACCCAACTGTCACTCCCATACTGCCAATTACCAGCAGAGCAAAATTCTCAGTTGTATGCTCAGCCTTGCTACTCATAGTGTGGTCCATACTCCAGCAACATCAGCATCAGCTGACAGTTTATTAAGATGAATAATCTTAGGTCCCACCTCAGGTCAAACGAAGAATCTGCATTTTAACAAGATTCCCTGGGTGATTTATTTGTACATTATAGTCCAAGAAGCAAAGTCCTAAGCCATGTCTATCATGGAAAGTTATATATGGCTGCCAAGATGCATGAACTGTTAGAAGATGACATCAGAAGTCATTTTAGCCAGTGATTTTCCTGCCCAATATGGTGGCTCATGTCTGTAAGCCCAATGCTTTGGGAAGGTAAGCTGGGAGGACTGCTTGAAATCAAAAGTTCAAGACCAGCCTGGGCAATACAGCAAACCCATCTCCACAAAAAATAAAAAGCATTAACTGGATGTGGTGGTGTATGCTTGTAGTCCTAGCTGCTCTGGAGGCTGAGGTGGGAGGCTCACTTGAACCAGGAGGTTGAACCATAGCTACAGTGAGCTATGATGGTACCACTATACTCCAGCCTGGGAGACAGAGCCAGACATTGTCCCTAAAAGCATATTTTTTAAAAGGTGATTTTCATGAGCCATCCTGAAGGAGAGTTGTTGGTGAATGGAGTTTGCAGGAGTTGTGTGTCTGTATGAGGCAAAGGGCAGAGGTGGGATTAAGGAGGGAAAGACAGTGAAAGTTGCATAGGGGAGGGCTAAGCATCTGCTGGTTACAACTTGCCTAGCCCTGAAGATGGCTATCTGAGTGCTATATAAAGGAAGGTCAGGCCAAAACTGAAGGTCTACCCCTCTGGAACCCTGGGAGACCTCTGCTCACAAGTTATGTTGCTTTACTTCCAGGTGACAAAATGTCTTAGAATGGAAAAAGAGATTCAGTCTTCACACTTCAACCCAGGACACAGAGCACGATAAAGGTCAGCAGGTGACTTCAGGAAAAGCTTACTTTAGCACCTTTAAAGCAATCATCGGGAAGGGAGGAAGCATAGACCCCTGCATATTCTCCTGATGGCCACTGGTACCTCTGATTGCATGGAAGCAGCCCCCAGCAACATCCTGGGACTCAGCATCAGGAGGGAGGGCTGCCATAGTGAAGAAGAACAGAATGAGCTTTCTCCATGCAGAGGAGTGAGAAAGCCTTGCTCTCAAGTCACTTCTAGGGACTTCCTAAAGTAACAGAGGCAGGGCTCCAGAGGCTCTTTGTGGGCAGGTGGTAATGAGAAAGGGTGGTTTAGTTTTTTTGCTTTTTTTTTTTTTTTTTTCAAGAGACAAGGTCTCACTCTGTCACCTAGGCTGGAGTGCAGTGGCATGATCACAGCTCACTATAATCTCCAACTCCTGGGCTGAAGCAATCCTCCTGCCTCAGTCCCCCCAGTAGCTGGGACTACAGCTACATGTCATCAAAGTAAGGTACATTTACTTTATTTTTTGTAAACATGGAGTCTCACTATGTTGTCCAAGCTGATCTTGAACTCTTGGCCTCAAGAAATTCTCCTACCTCAGCCTCCCAGAGTACAGAGACTAAAGGTGTCAGCTACCACTTCCAGATAAAGACGGCTATTTTAATGTGATTACATTTGTCCTATGTTGACTCATGTACCTTCACGTCACTTGGGGAAATACAGGTTATATTATGCAACATTTCTGTTTTCTTCTAAAACAGCATCTAAATGTGGTTAAGCTATTCTTAGTGACTTCTAAGTTTCTGCGATAAACAAGTGTCTACATATCAACATATTTATCCACTTGGAAGCACAAATATAGTGGATTGACTGACATATTGCTAGTGGTAAAATTTACAGTTAATGAAAGCATCAGTCTTCCTTCTTTAAAGCTATTTTTCCAGGATGGTAAAAAAAAAAGATTGCTAATACATTATCTTGCTTTAGACTCATTTTTTTCTTGTCATTGACATAAAAATTTGCCTTTTTTTACAGAGAGCAAGTTTAAAAGATGTTTTCTATATTCTTAATTTAATTTGGTGATTATATAATCATCTCCCTTCTAAGGGTTTTTGGTTTTTGCTTTTTGTTTTTTTTTTTCCTATTCTCTGAACTAAACTACAATCAAACTAGGAGAAGGCAGGGCAAAAGTGTCTATTCATTTATAAATAAAATAAATTGAACCTTGACTTATTAGAAAATGCAATTTGAGAATGAAAAATTACTTTCTTCACATAATGGCTTTGCATTTCTCATCCTTGCATAAATCTGTTCCTGTTAAACTCTCAACTTTTAGGCCTTGGCTGTTCTCATTATATTTAGAAAAACTGTCTTCAATTACATAACCCCAAACCAGGCCCTGGGCTCTTTACAAATCCATTTCTAATGTCTTGATCTTTATGCTGCACCTCAAAGACTCTTATCACTATGACTGAATGAAACTTCGTAATGCTGGAGAATCACTATTTCCAGCGTCCTACACACTAAATGAATAGTCAAGCAAAACAGAATCCTGGTGCTATGTACAACCGTCTCTGAGAAGTTAAAATCACAAGATGTTTCAGATCTCAAATGTCAGCCCACTTTCTCCTCCCAAATAATCTCCATTACAAAGGACTTCCAGTGCAGGTGGTAACTTTTTTTGACATTTATTTAATAAAAATGTATGAAACACCTACCATGTGCTTGCACTGATCCTTGTACTTGGAATTAGACTATTACCAAGATATGTGGAACTGTTCATGATTATAACTGTGTCAATGTGGTTTTTAGTTGATTTCATTTCTATCTGTGGATTCCAGAAGGAAATAATCACATATGAGAAATATTTAATCCAAGAGACAAGGTACTAGTTGTTACGGTATCAAAAACTTATTAAAAAGAAATGGAAAATACAGAATAAAGTACAGTATTCCCCTGGCATTATGTGCTATTCAAGTCCTTAGTTTCTTCTTTTTTTTAATATACTTAAAGTTCTGGGGTACCTGTGCAGATTTTGCACGACTGTTATATAGGTATTCACGTGCCATGGTGGTTTGCTGCGCCCATCAACTCATCATCTACATTAGTTATTTCTCCTAATGCTATCCCTCCCTATCCCCTCACCCTCTGACAGGCCCTGGTGTGTGATGTTCCACTGCCTGTGTCCATATGTTCTCATTGCTCAACTCCCACTATGAGTAAGAACATCTTGTGTTTGGTTTTCTGTTCTTGTCTCAGTTTGCTGAGAATGACGGTTTCCAGTTTCATCCATGATCTGCATATATACCCCAGAACTTAACGTATAATTTAAAAAAATAAATAAAACAAACAACAAAGGAAAGTATTTATCTTTTAAAAAGTTGTTCAAATATCTCTCACTAACTGTTAACTTCACCAATTAATATTGATAAAATAACATTGCAGAGAAAATAAACATATTTGTATTTGATCACAGTGTGTGCTTTAATATGATCAGTAAAACATTAAACATTTTTTTTAATTAAAAAAGAAAATACAATTTAGGCATTGTATCTTATCAGTAAATGCTTTACAAACACCATTTATTATCTGATTTGAAATATTGCTAATGTATTTGAGCAATCTCATTTATTAAAGGTATGTCAAGGGAATTTTTGTGCAATATATGAATATGTATGTGTAAATTTTTTCTCAATATTGCTAAAAATAGTGATAAGTTGAATTCAGAATAAATATCCAACAACAGAGAGTTGTTAAAATAAAATATGGCACATCCAAACAATGAAATGCTGTGTAGCCACTAAATAATTTCCATGGAAATCTCTTTGGTTTATATTTTTAGATGTTTTTCCTATGTATCAGTACTGGAACACAATGTTAAAAGTGTTTTCCTCCAATGGTGGGATTTTAAGTAATCTTAATGTATTTATTGCATTTCAGATTTCTTCTTTAGTTTCAAAATAAAAAAAAAGTAATATAAAAATACAAATACTGCTAAAGATAAGAAAAGAATTGTTCTTAATAATTGCAATCAAACAAAGTCATACAAAAGGCATTAATCTTTCTGCAGCTCCACTTACTTGCTAATAAAACAACCAAATAAAATAGTGGTTGCATGTAGTGGAAGCAGAGAAAGACAAAGCTTTCATTCTAAACAGAGCCAACCTTGGCCTAGCCCAGTCTGCACATGGATACTTACTTTGCACATAGCATTGTTTCGTAAAAGTCCTCTTGGCATTGTAAATATCATGGTTCTCTTTTCAAGGACATTGGTGTGAGAAGTACTTTCTTGGCACTGGACACTAAATTATTATTAACTGACATGTTGCACTTAATAGTTCGTGGTCTCAGCTCTTGTTTATATAAGACGTTTGACCACAGCTCTAAAACACCTCATCATGTAGGTGGCGGACTTGTCATACGAACTCAGATAGTAGGACCCGTTGGCTGCTTACTGCTAGCCCTTGCCAGACTTTGTCCTCACTTGCTGCCACCGCCCCACCCCCACCCCCGGGGCCCTGCTACAGACACGGGGTGCGCCTATTTAGAGCTGGTCATGGGTAAGGAAAATTTGGCCACAGGCTCTCAATACACAGAGCCATGTTACATAGAAAAATCTCTTGAACCTATCAGGAGTACCAGGTGAGCAAAAAGAGACTCATCACTGTATATTTCTGGGGATGGCAAAGAGACAAGTGAGAGGAGCTAGAGTAAGTTATCCCCGAGTGAAGAATATTACTTGTGTTAACAAAGCATAAATTTTCCAACATGTGACTGGTAAAGGAAAACGCCATGGATTAGCTGAAGAACTCCGGAAGATTGTAGCAAAACCTTAATAGTGTTATCATCTTTGAAGATTTTTTTGAAAGAACACATACAGAAGAAGAGGAAGAAAGTTCTCCCAAGTTTGACTCAGGTACATCATGTAGTGCTACCATTCACTCCTTTATATGGTGGCCTCTGTATTTGCTTTGGTCTCCCTGCATTGAATGCATTTTGTTGCAATTTGCTTTTATCTCAATTTATACAAAACTTCTGAAAGAATTCCCTACATGTGCTGCCTCTGCTGATTTCCTCCCAAATTCTCAACAAAACTGAGGCCGATCTCTACACCCTCTCACACAACCATGGCACTAAAAATGCTCCCTCAAAGGTAACTAATGACTTTCTGATCATTTCACTTCTTTTCTTTCTTTCTCACATTCAACTTTCCCATATCAACTTACAACTCTGATCATACTTTTCTTCATGAAACCCTCTTTACTTTGGTGTATAAAACTCTGGTTTTGTTTCTTTCAGTTCTTCTCCACTTCCCTTTTCCCTGTCCTTCCTTTCAATACACCCTTTAAATAGCACTGTCCTTAGATTTCTGACTCTAGCTTCTTGGCTTTCTGCATTGTATGTCTCTCCAGGTTAGCTTGGCCTCTCTCTTGACTTCAACTTCCATCTTCATAAGTGACAAGTATACACCTGTCACCCAAGCTTTCTTGTGACACCAGATGAAAACTTTCATCTGCCTGCATGACATTTCTACCAGGACATTCCACCACAGCTCAGAATGGATCTGTCACCCTCCCTAGAAATGTATTGCTTTGCCTGCAGTCACTACCTCAGCCAATGGTACCCTCACCCTGAGGCATCCCTCCTGCTGAAAACATCCTACAGCCTTCCCTTTTACAACCCCATCTTTTCAGTAACTCTGGTTTATTTTACTTCTGATAATATCTGCCTCGTTGCTCATTGCCAATCCCTATTTCTAACCATTACCTGTTTTCATCTGGATTACTACTAAAGCCTTTGGTTTCATCTTTCTGCCTACCTTGTACTCCCTCCTCAAATGAGAAGTGCAATTCCTCCAGTACATTTCTTACACAAGGCCCAATCATGTCACTGTCCCCAGGCACTTTTCTGGCTCCCTGTTACCTGTAATAGATAGCATAAACTTTATGGGCCCTCCTTCAGAGCCCTTCATGCTGGTCCCCCCCAACCCTCCCATGCTCCTTCACTTTCGTGCAACTCTGTCATCCCATCCCATTGCTCATGTTCTTCCCTTTGCTTACAATGCCTTTTCCTTTTACCTTCTTTTCCTACTTCTTCTAATCTAATTCAACCCTTCTTGACCTAAGGCAGTCAATTGGGGACCAAAGAAATACTGGCACTCAGGGAATGAGGTCTGAGTGTATTTAATATGCTGATTCAGGACATTAGGCAATTCCTGGAATTGCAAACTGCTTTCTTAATTAAAACTATCTCATAATATTTGTTAGCTGTTCCTGTGGGGGAGAGCAAGGAACACTACTGAATGATGTGAAAACGAAGGGAAAATTATAGATAATGACAAAACCAATGTTCCTTAACATGACCCTGTGAAATGGGGTATCTTTTGTTATACAATGCGTCTTTCAGCAGTCATAGGGATTGCTGTTGTCAATAGAATTCTAAATAGAAATAATTAGAGCCAGGTTTCTAAGAGTTATTTACCAAGGAATTTCCATTACTATAATCCAGGTTTAAAAATAACTCAGAAATAGGCAAAGGGGAAAAGGGAGAAGTTTATAATCTATAAACAAATGTAAAAACCAACAAATTTGTAAGAACAAGTCAACTACACCTAAATGCAACATAGTATGCTGAATTTGAGAGAGATGCATATAGATAGTAAGAAGAAATTAGGAGCAGATATTCTGAGGGTCACATTTATCTTGGCCAATTGCTAAAGAAATAAAACTGTTTCAGCCCACTCAGACTCAGTTTTGCTATCCCCAAACTAGAAGATCTTTAAGGACTATTTCAGCTTTAACATACCGGGAGTATTAACTTAATTCAATGCAGTTGTGTCTCTAGTAACAGATGCACTCAGGACTAACATCTGCCTGAGATATACAGATAAATGAATCTTGGGTCCTTTACCTTCAGGTAACCGCACTGTAGTGAGGGAGAATGGCACATACATGTTATTTTTCCTCACTGAGGGTAGGAAAAATACCCTACCCTGATTGATGATATACCAGGCACATACAAACCCAGAAGGGAGCCAGCTGAGATGGCATAGCAAGGTTGAGAAATGAGCCATTCTCAGAAGACATCTCTTTGTACACCCATATCAGTCTACTGACTTTTAATGGTGAGATTTGGGGCTCTCCTGGAACCTGTGGTATTCAGTGTTTTTTAAATCAATGACTTCAATAAATGAATATCAAGATGCTGTAGTAAATATGATGAAAGTGTATTAGCTCGTAGTAAATATGATGGAAATATATTAGCTTGCCAGGTGCTTAACAAAGTACCATGGCCTGGGTGACTGCAGCAACAGAAATTTATTCTCTTTCGGTTCTGGAATTCTGGAGGCTGAAAGCTCATGATCAAGGAGCAGGCAGGGTTGGTTCCTTGTAAAGCCTCTGTCGTTGGTTTGTAGATGGCCATCTTCTAGTTCTTTTCACGTTTTCTCTCTACGCATATGTGCCTAAAAGTCTTATTTTGATAAACATACTAGTCATTAGATTAAGGTGAAGCCTAATGACCTCATTTTAACTTGACTGCCTCTTGGAAGACCTTATATCTAAATAACATTGTGTTCTGAGGTACTAGTGACATAAATTTAACTTATGCTTTTTTTTTGGTGTGGAGCATAATTTAACCCAGAGCATCTAGTCTCATAAACAAGAGACTCATGTTTTGCTCATAATAAAGGGAACCACTACCTAGTGAATAGTGAGGTGGAGTAATTAAGCACACCTGAATACACATGCCAGCTCTCCACATGTTAGCTATGTGTCCCGTGATGCAGCTGAGATTGGAGACCTTCAGTTTGTTATTTGTAATATGGGAGTAATAATTCTAACACCAGACATTCATGAATTTTAAATATAACATCTCAGAAATCAGCAGGAACAAAATACTAGGATATACAGAACCACATTTAGCTTCATCAGAAGCACAGAGTATCCTCTTATTTGTTGTCTTGAAGGCACAAAGTTGAGAATCATTAAGTCAGATACGATAGAGTGAATGAAGAAGAAATGGAATAACAGGAAAATTTTTCCTGATTTAATGATTGGTAATTGAAACCTTGTCAGTACTTAATTTTCCTAGATCTTTTATGGATAATTCATGCAGAAGAGTCATTCACCACCAGTACCGACTCAACACATACCAGTGGGAAAAAAAACACTGAATTCTTTTTATTTGTCTCAGCGTTGTGTGTTTGACTCATAACCAAGGAAATAAACAACATTTAATTTGGAAAAAAGAAGGATTTTTAAAAAGTCTAGAGACTGTGATAACTGGCATTCATTTATTCCATTTGTCTTTGCATTGTCTCCTTAAGTGAGTGTTCTACTCCTGTGTGTAATTGGTAGGTGCTTTTCAACTCTAATTCTTTCCACTGGCTATTTTGACTGAATTTTTTATGAAGACATGATGATGCTATTATTTTGAAATACTTCTTGACAAATTTTTCTGTTCATATTATTCAAAATTTTATTTGCCTTCTCTACTCCTATTCTGTGGCAAAATGCATATACTTAAGAGAACATTTAATTTGACTATGTTCTGAAACAAATCACTATAAAATTTAAAATGCACAATGCAGGTTGTGGCTAGAACCCCAGCCCTGCAGTCCAGAGGATATTTTTCTAACAATCATGGCCAACACTTATCTATTTTTCCCCTGTGCATCAGGCATTTCTAAAGGATAGATCGTATTATCTTAGTTTTATGTGATGAAACTAACGGTCTGACTGGTTATTTGTGCCCGTTCACCAGCTGGAAGATGATATAAGCAAGATTCCAACCCAGTTTGCTAAATCTAAGGTCGATGTTCCTTAAACTAGCTTGACATCCACATAGTAGATTAGAAGTAACTGTGTGAGGGGCTGAGAAGCTTCTGGAAGGAAAAATAAGCTTTGAAATGAGCACAGTCCTGCAGAAAGTAGCACTGGTCTTTGGAGAGAAGACGATTATGAGTGGAGGACTGTCTGCCAGATCGGCCGTGTGACACTCCACGACTCCGAGTGCTGTGGAGTGCAGGGAGGAGCAACGTGAGAAAAACCTATAATAAGGACACTTTAACTTGGTGTGAAGGGTGCAGTACCTAAGCTGGAGTGGGGTAGAGGCGGGCTGGCATCCCCTTCTCACCTCTGATGCCGCCAGCCTGAAGATCAGACATGGCCCAGAACTTGAAGGACTTGGCGGGATGCTGTTGCTGGGGGCGGTGCCATGGCCTATGGTGTCTGCGAATCCATCATCACTGTGGAAGGCGGGCACAGAGCCATCTTCTTCAATTGGATCGGTGGACTGCAGCAGGACACTATTCTGGCCGAGGGCCTTCACTTCAGGATCCCCTGGTTCCAGTACCCCGTTATCTATGACATTCGGGCCAGACCTCGAAAAATCTCCTCCTGACAGGCTCCAAAGACCTGCAGATGGTGAATATCTCCCTGTGAGTGCTGTCTTGACCCAATGCTCAGGAACTTCCTAGCATGCACCAGCGCCTAGGGCTAGACTACGAGGAATGAGTGTTGACAATGAGGTGCTCAAGAGTGTGGTGGCCAAGTTCAGCGCCTCACAGCTCATCAGCCAGCAGGCCCAGGTATCCCTGTTGATCCGCCGGGAGCTGACAGAGAGGGCCAAGGACTTCAGCCTCATCCTGGATGACGCAGCCATCACAGAGCTGAGCTTTAGCTGACAGTACACAGTTGCTGTAGAAGAGTACACAGCTGCTGGCTGTTTTGACTGAATTTTTTATAAAGACATGACGATTCCATTATTTTGAAATACTTCTTGACAAATTTTTCTGTTCATATTATTCAAAATTTTATTTGCCTTCTCCACTCCCATTCTGTGGCAAAATACATATACCTAAAAGAACATCTAATTTGATTATGTTCTGAAACAAATCATGATAAAATTTAAGATGCACAATGCAGGTTGTGGATAGAACCCTGGCACCGGAGTCCAGAGGATATTTTTCTAACAATCATGGCCAACACTTATCCATTTTCCCCCTGTGCATCAGGCATTCCTAAAGGATAGATCTTCTTATCTTAGTTTTATGTGATGGAGCTAACAGTGATGAAACAAGTGGCTCAGCAGGAGGCTTGGGGGGCCAGTTCTTGGTAGAAAAAGCGAAGCAGGAACAAAGGCAGAAGATTGTGCAGGCCAAGGGTGAGGCCGAGGCTGCCAAGATGCTTGGAGAAGCACTGAGCAAAAACCCTGGCTGCATCAAACTTCACAAGATCTGGGCAGCCCAGAATATCTCCAAGATGATCATCACATCACAGAATCCTATCTCACTGCTGACAACCCTGTGCTCAGCCTACAGGATGCAAGTTTCACCCAAGGAAGTGACAGCTTCATCAAGGGTAAGAAATGAGCCTTGTCACCAAGAACTTCACCCCCAGAGGAAATGGATCTGCTTCTCCAGTTTTTGAGGAGCCAGCTTGGAGTCCAGCACAGCCCTACTCTGCCCCAGTATCATGCGATGTTCCCCCCCACCAGTACCCTGAACCCCTCTTGGATTAAGGAAGACTAAAGACCAGCCCTTTTTCTGGGAAATTACTTTCCTCCTCCCTGTGTCGGCCGGGGCTGTTGGGACAGTGTGTGATTTCTCAGTGATTTGCTACAGTGTTGTTCACTCCCTCAAGACTGGGAGGAGATAACCACCAACCCGGGAATTCTCAATAAATTTTTATTTCTTAAGCTCAAACAAAACAAAACAAAAGAACAACAACAAAAAGCTTTAACTTAAAAAATGTGTAGTGCATTTGAGGCAAAAAGAGTATTTTTATGACAACACTAACTCAGTGTTTCATAGGGTGGGAGGAGTCCTCCTTATCACTATCCACCATGCAGTTTGGACACTGAGGGCTTAGCTCCCGTGGCACTGCTGGTTGCCTTCTAATTTTCTCACTATTCTTTACTAAAGAAACTTGATTCTGTGGGAGACAGAAACATGCCCAGCCCCCAGGCAATGCATCATGATTGATCTGGACTCATTGTGTCCAATAATGTCAGCCTCACTCCTCTTTGTCAGATTTTTAATTGTAGAGCTTTCCTGATGCTCAACAAAATTTTTCGTTCTTCTCATTCCAAGCACCTGGTTCATGACTGGTATATCTGTGTCATACTTTTATCAAAATAAGATATTTTTCTCCACGCTATTAAGCAATCTTTCCTTAAATTTCTGCCTGTCTCACGATGATCACTGTTTATTATCTCCTTAATTTTCTTTTTCTGCATTTTTGTTATATTTTATGTTTATGTTTTCCATGTCATTTTGTTTCATACATATATCTTTCTCTTATATTTAGTAATATATATCTTATTATATATTTGAAATAGTATCTAGCAGAATAGATATATAATCAAATATGTTCTGCTGTGGAATTTGTTTGAATCCAGTGAGATTCTTTAACCTTTTATACATAGAACTGAAAGCAATTATTTGACATAGTGGATAAAATCAAATGCATTTTTGGGAAATAACTTTCTTACAAAGGTCAACAAACAAAGTGCATTAAATATATATTTTAAATTTTATTAAAAATAAAAGATCAAAAAGGTAATGAGAATGTATTGAATTTTGTTTTGGGGCTGGGCAAAGTAATAGAATGTGTGTTTGCCTCTTGCCTGAAACAAAACAAATTAGCAAAAAATATAAAACAATGTGTTTTAAGACACTGAATATCAGGCAGTAAAGGACCATCATCTCTGAGAGACAGGAATAGAACAAGGTGAGCCCTATAATTTCTCTAGCTTACTGCCTTGAGAGGGTTTCCAGGATTGGGGCAGGAAGAGGGAACCCAGACAGGGCCTGGTGGAGTTCTGAGCTGAAGACATGAAGCTGAGAGTCCATGGTAATAAGGTGGCCAGAATTTGCACAACTGGTGCTTGAGAGGAGAAAGGGGCACACAGAAAGAACTCTGGCAATTTGCAGATGGTGTACAATGTGTTCACATAAATCTCTGATTGCATAAAACTACCCAAGGTCAAGGAAAGAAGCATCTGGAAGGATGAAAGCAACAGTACCCCATACTCACACTTGGCTGCAAAGAATACATATTCCATCAGAGATTCATTAGGAATTAGGTAGAGTACACCAGAAGGCCTTGCCTCAGTAGAGGGAAATATTTAGCCCTAGATTGGGCATTATTCTGGTCGCAACTAATGAATATTAAATCCTAGAGTTTCAAACTCTTTCCCCATGATTTAACTGATTAAAGCTCAAGAATATTTATAGGAATACAGAAATAACCAGCTTCCAACAAAACAAAATTCACAGTGTATGAAATTCAATAAAAATTACAAGGCATGCAAATACGTAAGAACATATAACCTGTAGAGAGGAAATAAACAGAGCCTCAGAGAACTGTTGGACAGCTGCAGGAAGCCACATATTTGTGTGACTGGAATGCCTGAAAGAAAGCACAGAGAGGAGGAGCTTAAAAATATTGAACAGTTAAAAATTTTCCAAGTTTGACAGAAACTATAAATCTACATATTTAAGAAGCTAAATAACTTCAAGTATAAGAAAAATGAAGAAAACAAAACTAAAATATATCATAACCAATTTGCTCAAAACCAGTGATAAAGGAAAAATAATACACACATGATGGAACTTTTTCACTAGCTGCTAGTAAAATCTAGGAAAAGCAGCTTGGAAAAAAGTTGCATTATGTTCAGACCAGTGGTGATAAGGATGACAGCAGATTTCTTATTGGAAACCATGTAAGTAAGAAGATGGCATGGTAACATTTTTTTTAAGTACAACAACGACAAAAGTCCAACCTGTCAAGTGAGAATTTTATACTCAGTGAAAATATGTCAAAAAGGAAGCTAAATAAAGATGTTTTTTAGACATATAAAAGCAGAAATTATCCATTACCAACAGACGTATACTATAAGAAATGTTAAAGAAAGTCCTTCAGGCAGGAGTAATATTCTACTATATGGAAATACGGATCTATAAAATTAATTTAAAAAACTATTGAAATTGGAATTATCTGAATAAATACATAGAATTTTCCACTTATTACTTAAGTCTCTTTGAAATATAATTGACATTTTTTTCAGAAGTAAAGTTGCTGGATTATATTGTAATTCTATTTTTAGAGAAATTCTATTTTTTTGAGGTACTTCCATACTATTTTCCAAAATGGCTAATTTATATTTCCACAAACAGTGTGCAAGCTTCTTTTTTCTCACATCCTCATCACCACTTATCATTTTTCATCTTTTTTATATTAGTCATTCTATGGGGTGATTTTCCCTTGTGGTTTGATTTGCACTTCCCTGGTGATTAGAGATACTGAACTTCTTTCATAAACCTTTTGGTTATTTGTATCTCTTCTTTTGAGAAGAGTTTGTTTAGATCCTTTGCCTGTTTTTAAAAAAGGTGTTTTATTTTCTTGCCACTGAGTTGAGTTCCTCATATATTTTGGATATTAGCCCCTTGTTAGATGTATGATTTACAAATATTTTCTCTCAGTCCATGGGCTGTCTCTTCAATCCATTGTTTCCTTTGCTGTGAAACAACTTTTTAGTTTTATGCAATCTGATTTCTCTACTTTTGCTTTTGTTGTCTGTGCTTTTGCAGTCCTTTCCAAGAAATTATTGCCAATATCGTTATTGTGGAGATTTCCCCCAATGTTTTCTTCTAGTAGTTTTAGAGTTTCAGGTCTTGTGTTTAAGTCTTTTATCCATTTTGAGTTAATTTTTGTATATGGTGTGAGGTAAGGGTCCAATTTTATTCTTCTACATGTGAATACTCAGTTTCCTAACATAATTTGTTAAAATGCTGTTCGTTCTCCATTGTGTGTTCTTGGTACCCTTGTAAAAAATCAATTGATTGTAAATACTTCTGTTCTTTCTGTTCTATTCTATTGGTTGATGTGTCTGTTTTTATGCAGTACTATGCTATTTTGATTACAATAGATTTATATTTTGAGATCAGGGAGTATGATACTTCTAGTTTTGTTTATTTTGCTCAAGATTACTTTGGCTATTTGAGTTCCATATAAATTTTATAATTTTTTTATTTCTGTAAAAATAACCTTGCAATTTTGATAGGAATTGTGTTGAATCTGTAGCTTGCTATGGACAGTATGGACATTTTAACAATATTAATGTTTCCAACCCATGAACATGGAATATGTTTTCATGTATTTGTGTCTTCTTCAATTCTTTCATCAATGTTTTATAATTTTTATTGTAGAGTAAAAGCACTTCTTGATTAAGTTTACTCCCAAGTATTCTATTTTATTCCTTGATGCTATTGTAAATGAGATAGGTATCTTAATTTTTTTCACATAGTTTGTTCAGTATATAAAGATACAATCAAAGGAATTGAAATTGGTGTGTCCAAGAGATATCTGCATGCCCATGTTCATTTCAGCATTACTTACAATAGCCAAGATATAAAGGCAATCTAATTATTTGTTAATGAATAAATGTCTAAAGAAAATGTAGCATTTATATTTGATGGAATACTCTATAGTATTAAAAAAAGGAGGAGATTTTGTCATTTGCAGCAACATTGGTAAAAATGAAGAACATTATGCTAAGTGAAATAAGACAGGTACAAAAAGAGAAATATGATGTCACTTATATGTAGAATCTAAAAAAGTTTATCTCATAGAAACAGAACAGAAGGATGGTTAGCAGACGCTAGAGGAGAAGGAGGATGGGGAAAGAGAAGATGTGAATCAGAGGGTACAAACTCAGTTAGACTGGAAAAATACATTTTAGTGATCTATTGTGTTACATGGTGACCCTAATTAATAACAATATATTTTTTATTTCAAAATAGCTAAAATAATTAATTTTTAACACTCTAGCCACAAAAAATATTGGTGATGTGATGAATATGTCAGTTAGCTTGATTGAATCTTTCTACAGTGTATACATAGATCAAAATATCACATCGTACTCCCTAAATACACACAATTATTGTTTGTCAATTAAAAAGAAATAATTAAAAATATAATTGTCTAAACAGAATTAGTAGCTAAAATTTAGTGAGGGATTCATTACATATATAAAAATAAAATATTTGATATTAAAAACACAAAGATTGAGAGTGGAGAATAGTATATTGCTGGAAACATATACTATACACAATGTGGTATAATATATGATGGTAGACTGTGGTAGTTAAAGATGTATACTCCAAATCTTAAAGAAACCACTAAAATACACAACAAAGATCTTTAGCCAGTAATTCAGTAAAGAAGATACAATAAAATAATAAAAGTATTCAATCAACCCCAAAGAAGGCAAAACAAGAAAGAGGATAAGAAATGACAATAGACTTAAGACTAATCATTGGTAATATTACACCAAATGTAAATTGTGTAAGTCTCAATTAAAACATGGAGATTGTTGGGTTAGTTGTGAAAAGTCAGACTTACTATATGTTGCATAGAGAAAATATGCTTGAAATATAAAGATGCAAAAAAGTTAAAATAACACTAATTAAGAGAAAACTGAAATGGCTAAATAGATTTCAGAGCAAAGAACATTGCCAGGAACAAAGAAGGCCATTTTTAATGATGAAAGAGTGGATTTGTCAACAGAATATAGCAAGTTTAAATTGATAAAAAAAATGCTTCAAAACACTCAAGGCAAAAAACTCTTAAAGGAGAAATAGACATATCCACAATCATACTTGAATATTTCAATATACCCTTTCAGCAACTGATGAAGCAAATAGACAGAAAATAAGGGAGGATAGAGATAATTTAACAATTTACCATCAATCAACTTGACCTATTTGACATTCATAAAACATTTTACCCTAAAACAATATAATACACATTTTCCCCAAACACATAAAATGCTTTCAAAGATAGACCATATTCTGGCCTGTAACATAAGTCTTCATGACTTTGAAATAATTAGTCATTTAAGGTATATTTTTCTAATTAAAATAGAATAAATTTGGAAATTGAGAAAAAAAAGATCTCTGGAAATCCTCTAAGTATTTGGAATAAAAAACACATTGACAAATCATTCATAGGTGAAAACAGAATGTGTTTTCAATTAAATAAAAATGAAAAATCAATATATCAAAATTTGGAGTGCTGCTAAAGCAATACTTAATAGAAAATTTGTAATACTAAGCACCTTTATAAGCAAGCAGAATATA
>CAUYQU010001244.1:0-52809 GCA_963574635.1 Cheracebus regulus
GGGGGGCAGTGGTTGGAGTGTGCCGTGATAATACCATTATACTCCCCCCGGGGCGACATCGCAACACTTTATTTAAAAAAAAAAAAAAAAAAAAAAAAAAAAAAAAAAAAGGTGTTTCCTCAGAGAGGAAGGGCCTGAACTAAGTCCTGCAGAGACTCCTGCGGCAGAGGACACCCCCGGGAACCCAGGCAGAGAAAGCGGCCTTCCGAGCACAGAGGCTCCCTGCACCTCCTGTGTACAAAGCCTCGAGCCTTTTGTTCTGACAGTGACCCCCCCGCCAGGGTAGGTAGAGTCATTACACGCTCTTCAGATGAGGAAGAAGTTCAGCAAAGTTAAGTGACCTGCCCAAGGCCATACAGCAGGGAACTCAGGACAGGCCTGAGCCCACCTCGGAACCCTGCTCCTGAGCTGGCAGAGTCGTTAGGGATGGCGAGGACTCCCTACAGGACTCCAGGAGCTCACCTGAGGCTCCCGCCCTCCCCCGGCTCAGCGGCCCCCCAGCCCCTCAGCAGGGCTGGGAGCTTGCTCTGGCTTTCCCCAGCAGGAAGCTCAAAGTGGCCGGAGCAGCCACCATCCATCCCCAGGTGTCCCCCACCAACGTGCACAGCCCAGGTCCCGTCCTGTGCCAAACACCCTGCCTCGCCCGAACCCCCCCACCACCAACCACAAGGGGACGAGGGCTGCCCTGCCCTTTACCCAAAGCCTGGGGCAGGGGTCGCTGGGCTGGACCAGGACACAGTCACACAGATCCCAACTCCGGCCTGGCTCCCTGCGTCCCCAGGGCACCCCAGCAGGGGCAAAGCCAAGGTCGCCTGAAGCCTGAAGCTCGCGAGCCCTGATGGCCACTGCCAGGTGGGTGACTAGTGCCAGCTTTGCCCAGCAAGGCAGGAGGCCCAGGGAGCAGCCCAGTGTCTGAAATAAGCAAAGCTGAGCCCAGACGGGGCCCTTCGGCAGCCTCGGAGCAGCGGGCTCCTGCCGAGGGGACGGCCAAGTCCTGCCCTGGTCTCCTTCAGAGCCCTCGGACTGGAGTCCACCAGCCTTGAATGCAGCACCACCGTAAGAGCCCCTTCTGGGCCCAGCCTCAGGACACCTGGGCTGCTCCCAAGCTCAGGTTCTGGACCAGACAGACAGATGCGGAATCCGCTTCCCTTCTTCCCTCCCCAGGCTCATCTGGAAGGGTGCACGGGTTACACTCTAGGAGGCCAGGACAACCTCGAGCCAGGGCAAGGCCTCCACCAACAGTGACTGTGATGAGGATGACACCGAGGGAAAAAAGCCAAGATGGGCCGGAGCTGGGAGCCGAGGTTCGCGCCTGTGACCCCAGTGCTTTGGGAGGCCAAGGCAGGCAGATCACTTGAGCTCTGGAGTTTGAGACCAACCTGGGCAACAGAGTGATACCTTGTCTCATAAAAAAAATCCAAAGTAAATCAAAGCGAAAGGCCCCTCAATGTGCCAAGCCCCCAGTCCCACCAGCACCTGCTTCAGGCAGCTGCGAGGTAGTTCAAGGTCAGGGCCCAGGCCACTCACTGGCCAGGCTGTCCTCGTGGAAGGCCACTCGCTGACCCTTGCCCTGGTCCTGGACTGGGACACTTCCAGGAGACCCAAGCAGCTCTCTGGGTCAGGACTTGCCCATCCCAGCTGGGTGAGCTCATTCAGGGCAGGCCCCGGGGCTCAACGGGGCCACACAGAGCCACCAGGAGTGCTCCAGAGACAGGGCAAGACACCTGGTGTTTTCCAACAAGGGTCTTTGGAGCTGGAGCACAAGGTGGGACAGGGCCGAGGGGGGGGGGGGTCCACCCACGCAAACACCTGAATGCGGGGAGTCCCTGTGACTCCTCAAGGGGGCATTCGGGAGCGCAGGTGCGGTGGGCTGGAAAGGGGGGCCAGAGAAGCCCCCCTCCCCTCATTCAGGACGGCTCCAATCTCTGGGCCTGGAGAGGTCTGGAGAATCAAGGCCACAGCCTCCCTTGGGACTAAGACCCCAGTGCCACAGTGACACAGGGCCCCCTGATGGCACAGTGTCCCCACCGGGCATGTGTCAGGGGACCTGAGACCGCGAACAGGCCAGCCATTCTGAGTTCAAACCTGGGACAACATCATCAGTCCCTGCGCGTTTTCTGCGCACCGCGCGTGTGGTGTGGGCACGTGCTCCATGGGACAGGAGCCTGCCCTGCAGCTGGGAGCTGTCGCGACCACTAGGTCCCAGCCTTCGGATACCAGCAGAGCACGGGGTTCAATCTGGGGAGCATCCTTAAGGGGAAGGGCACCCCTTTCCTCTGTGGGACCCTGAAAATGGTGGGAACACAGGTCAAAGGAGCGGGACACTGCTGTTTCCTACTGTGCCAGCTGGTCTTTGCTGCATGAAGCAGGAAACAACTCTGTGGAGAAAGCTGCCGTCCTTAGGGTTTTCTGTCCTGTGGCTGAACCCAGCTGTAGGCCCCAGTGTTGCTCTGGGCTTTGCTTTCCTCTGCTGAATGGATGTACCAGGGCATCAGCCCTGGGGGAGGAAAGGTGCCTGCAGCTCTGCTGTGCAGAGCTGGGGGAAGGGCTTGGGGGGTCCATGGAGGCAGTCCTGCTTGGAAGGGGTCCGTGGTCTCACCCCGAGCCCAGTGGGAAGGAAGCTGCCTCAGCTGATCTATTCCCATCACCGTCCCTGACACACTCCGAACGCCAGTGCAGATGCAGAGGTCTCCTTGGGGGCCGCCTGGAACCCCATGGGGAGGGGCTGGGCCTCAGCCAGGCAGCCATTGCTCAGGAGAAGATGGAGCTGCCCCCTCTCCCCGAGCTCGGACTGCCCCAGGGCTGCCCCCACGCCCCGAGCGCTGGGCTGAGCACAGAGAAGGGAAAAGCAGGTACTCCAGAGTCACTGTCAGCGGGTTCTGACCCTGGTTCCACCCCGTCCTGGCTGGGGTACCCCGCCCCAGCTTATCTCAGCATCCATCTCCTCATTTGTAACACAGAGCACACGCGAATCCCTGTTCCCGAGGCTGGAGGCTCCCGTGGCACAGAGTAGGAACAGACGCTGAGTATCCCCTCCCTCCCTCCACGCCCCCAGTTCCCTTCCCTGGAGTGACAAAGTGCCTCCTCATCATCCGCCTTCCTCACCCCTCCCGATGGCCCCCACAGGGAACCTTAGGCTCACAACACCCCACTCTTAGCCACTGCTGGGAGTCTGAGGAGTCATCAGGGACCCTGGGGCCTGGGGAGTGGGCGCAGAGGTGTAGCGGAAGGTGCCCGTGGAGCCCAGGCCTCCCCTCCAGGCCGCCCTGCCCTCTGGCCCTCCCTTCTCTTCAGGACCAAAGCAGGAACCAAGCACCTGCTGTTACCAGCCAGGGTCCCGGAAGCCACTACTCTGCAGGCCTCAGCCTGGGGGCTGCCCTGCAAGGTGAGGGCGGCAGGAAGGACCCATCCAAGCCCCATCAGAAGCCCCAGGTCCCGAAGACGCCCTGGTTAGCCGCACTCTCCAGGCTGAGATGGGGACTGGGTCAAGTGGGGCCGAAGGGCCAGTCCAGCCTGCCGGTCCACAGAAAGGGCAGCAGGCGAACTGTGATTTGGCCCCTGGGAAGCAGCTTTTACACACGGAGGCTGCCTCTGAAGAGGCCCATGGCTGTGGCCTGGCTCCGTAGTGGGGTCCGCTCCAGCATCTGCTAAGTCAGGCACACAATCACTTCTGCCGAAAGCACAGGGCGCTGTCGCCTGCCGGTGCCCCAGCACACGCCCGACCCAGGATGCCCTGCTGACGTCAGAACCAGACATGCCATTTCCTCGGGCTGGGGGGCAGCCCCCCAGAGAATTCACAGACTGGACCTCCTCGGTTGGGAAAGCTGCGCCCTCGCTCCTACTCTGAAGCATGCCAGGGGCTGAGTGGGGGCCCCTCACAGAGACACCTGCCTGCAGGGATCCCAGGGCCACCAGAACCGCAGGAGAGGCCTTCACAGATTCCAGCACAGGTGCCCCGAGCCCAGCCCCCGGGAACTCCCAGTTCTGGAAACTGCGTCCTCCCTGAAGGGCTTTACACTGGGAACGTTAGCCCCAGTCACCACCTGGGCCAGCCCTGGAGTGTGTGCTCACCGGGACCCGGCAGGGCCACTTGGCCGAATCACGCCGGTCACCACACATCCGGCTGAGCAGCCACCAGGCCCTTCTGACTCTCCACGCCCACCCTCAGCCCCAGGGTCCTTCTTCTCCATGAATGTAGGCCCGTTCCAGTAGCCTCAGCGCCCTCCTAGGACTGGCAAGGATGGCGACCACGGGGAGACAGCAACCCCTCACCCACTGCCCCTGGAACCACGGAAAACGGGGCCTCTGGAGCCACACTGCCCCCCCCCCCCGCACCCCCCTACAGGCCATTGCAAAAGCCACCGGCTGGGCAGTCCAAACAGGGCAGAGAGAAATGTAGCAACAGCCCTAGGGGCTGGCTAACAGGGAGGGGGCAGGCAGGGGCCTTCCCTGGCAGCCACCCAACCCAGGAGCAGCCAGGCAGCCCAGTCTGACCTCTGGCCCCCATCGCCAGCCTGGCAAAGCCAAGCTCCCACCTTCTGGGAGGCGTCCAGGGGAACATTCCAGCCCCGCCAAACCTCAGTCCTAACCCTTCCCTTCGCTTGGAAGCTGAACGCCGGAGCTGGAGGCCAGCGGGCGCTCCCCAGCACGGAAGCAGGTCCCTTCCGGGTCCTCTGCCTCCCTGCGAAGAGAAAGGGAAGGGAAAAGGAAGCCAGCCCCACAGGTGCGCCCATCACCGGGCGGACGGGCAGGAGGGCGGAGGGAGGACGACGGGTGCCCCGTGCCGCCGCGCGCCCCATCAGCGGCCCTGGAGCAAGTCCCCGCCGCCTCGGCCTCGGTTTCCCCGCTCCGGAAGCCTCTCCCAGCGCGGCCCGGCCCCCTTTCTCTCGGACAGCCGCTCCGTCCCCGGCACCCCACGCCGCGCTGCAGGGACGCGGTGTAGGCGCTCGCGGCCAGGGCGCGGGGACGAGCGGGGCACTGTGACAACGGCTCCGGGCCCTCCTGGCTCGGGACCCCCTCCCGCGCCGCCGCCGGCCCAGGCGCGCTCTCCCCGAGCCCCGGAGCGGAGCGGGGCGGACCGGGCGGGGCAGGAAGGAGGGAGACGCAGAGGAAAGTTAGGGAAGCGGAAGCGCTCCCGGCCCGGCCCCTCCCGCGCGCCCAGGCCTTGCCTCATGTTCTCCACCGTCCGGCCGCCGTGGCGCAGCAGGCAGACGAGTGAGGCCACGGCGGACACCGCGAAGCACAGCGCGCAGTACAGGGCGACCTTGGCGTAGAACTCGGCCGCGCGGCTCAGCTGCACCAGCAGCAGCAGCCCCAGCAGCGCCGCGGCCACGCACGGCCACAGCTCCATGGCCCGTCCCGCGCCCGACGGCTCCCGCGGGCCGACCTGCCGTGGCCTCCTCCCGGCGCCGCTCCTCCCCGGGCCCTTATTGCGAGGGCGGCGGGGCGGGGCGGGGCGGGGCGGGGTGGGGAGAGGAGCGCGCGGCAGGGAAGGGCGAGGTGCGGCGCCCCGCCCCGGTCCCCCCACAACGCCCCGCCCTTCCCCACCCCGGTCCTCTCACAACCCCACCCCGTCCCCCCACAACCCCGCCCCGGTACCCCCAGTTCCGCCCTGTCCCCCCACAACCCCGCCCCGGTACCCCCAGCCGAGCCCTGTCCCCCCACATCGCCCCGCCCCGGTTTCCCCCTGCCCCAATAACCGCCAGCCAAGCCCCGGTTCCCCCCACAACGCCCCATCCTGCCCGGTCCCCCCCACAACTCTCCGCCCCGGTCCCCCCCAGTCCCCCTGCAACGGTACTCCCAGTCCCGCCCAGCCACAGTCCACCCACCATGCTCAGCCATGGTCTCCCCGGCGCCCCGCTCCACGGTCCCGCCACCCCTCTCCTGCCACAGTCCCCCTCAGCCCCGCCCTGCCACGGCCCCACCCCGTGACTCCCCCAAACACCGCACCTCGCGACTCCCGCCCCCGCCCTGGGTCCCTGGCTCGCCCCGCCACTCTCCCTCCCACAGCCTACCCCCAGGTCACCTAGGCTCTAACGCCCTGCTCCCACCCTCCCGGTCCCAGGATCCCCCGCCCACCCCTGCTTCCCGGTTGCTCGGGCTCTGGCGCTACCCCGGCAGTCTGGGCCTCCCGCCCAGCCCGGTGCCCCCTCCCCCGCCGCCAGGG
Source organism: Cheracebus regulus (assembly GCA_963574635.1). Taxonomy (NCBI): domain Eukaryota; kingdom Metazoa; phylum Chordata; class Mammalia; order Primates; family Pitheciidae; genus Cheracebus; species Cheracebus regulus. The sequence continues at coordinate 6,167 of CAUYQU010001244.1, forward strand.
CCACCACAGGCTCCTGCGACCAGAACCACATCTTCCCAAGGGAGTCAAGGCGGCGGGGACACGACCAGGTGGCCAAGCAAAGGTACCCGAACGGTACCCGAGTGACCAGTGGCCACCTGGCCCAAGGCCTGGCTCTTAGGGTGGTGCCCTCGGGCCAGTGTCAGGAGATGCGGGACACTGTCGGGGCAGTGTCGGGAGTGTCACCAGGGATGCTCCAGGGGAAACGAGGTGGGTGTCAGGCGGCTGCGTTCATCTCTGCTTGGCAGCGCCCCCAGCGTGGCAGGTCAAGGTGCAGCTGGTGCCACTGGGGCAAGGGTGGCAGCCCCCTCCCACCCTCCCCACCCTAGACGTCCTGCCCCATGGAGCAGATGGAGATTGAAAACCAGTTTCTTGCCGCTGAGGTGGCTCGTGCCCATAATCTCAGCACTTTGGGAGGCAAAGGCAGGCAGACCACAAGGTCAGGAGTTCAAGATCAGCCTGGCCAACATGATGAAACTCTGTCTCTATTAAAAATACAAAAATTAGCCGGGCATCATGTCAGGTGCCTGTAATCCCAGCTACTTGGGAGGCTGAGGCAAGAGAATCACTTGAACCTGAGAAGCAGAGGTTGCAATGAGCCGAGATCACGCCACTGCACTCCAGCCTGGGCAACAGAGCGAGACTGTCTCAAAAAAGAAAGAAAAGCAGCTTCCTGGGGTCCCTCCTCAGGACTCTTGGGTTCACTGTCATTTCTGTGGTGCTGGCCGTCCTGCACTCTAAGGAGTTAGCAGGGAATTACAGCCCCTCTTTTTTCAGCTGCAGAGTTGACCTGCTCCTAAAACATTTCACCGAATATTGTAGCCGCCCCTCAAACTGTGCTGAGACGAATACAGAAACGCTCTTCAGATGAATGGAGAACTGCAGGCCTGGAGGACCCGGGTCTCAACGGCCGGCTCTCAGCAGCCCCCGCCCAGGTGGTCCCAGCTTTTCTTGAAAGTGCAGACACATCCTTTTGCCTTAGGCCTGTGGGCACCTTACAGTGAAACCTAGGCGATTCTCCAGCCAGCCTCCCTCCAGGTCCATTTGGGCTTCGTCTGGAATCAGTGTGGACAGCCTGCCTTGGAGCAGGAACTGTGTACTCCCGAGCCAGGAGACCTGAGAGCCCCACTGCTATGCACGGGAGGTGGAGAGGCGGCTGCCGACGGCTGTGGGATTTTCAGCTTCTTGGGCAGATGTCACTGCCAGGAGCTGGGGGCTGTGGGGGTGTGGGCTGGGGTTCCAGGTGGACTTCCTGGAGGAGTGGGGCTTCCCAGCACCTTCAGCTGGAGGGTCTGTGCACCTAGGTCCCAAGCGGGTTGTGCCCCCGCCGTGGAATCCACTCCTCGCCACTCTCAGGCCTGTCCAGGGGGCTTTACCTCCCCGCCCACCGCCTTGTCTGGGGTGGCTGCCATCTTCCTGCCCGCACCCCCTGGGGGACTGTGTGTGTGTTGGGCACCTCTCCCTCCTCTCCTTCCCCGGGAACAGAGCCCGTGGGGGCTTGTCTGTTTTGTGCACCACGTGTGACCCGCACTCAGGCCAGTGCGTGGCACATAGTTGGTGTTCAGCACATCCTTCTTATAGCAGCAAATGCATCCCCATTTTATGGCAGGAACACCAGCGGCCGGGACAGGGCAGAGGACAAGAGGCTGACTGAACCCGGAAGGCTCCTGCCCAGGCTGGCGGCGACAGCGCTCAGGTGACCTGCTGCTTCCCCAGACAAGGTGGGGTTTTCCCACTGCTCTCCTGAAGAGGCTGTGACCCCGTTTCACCTCCTCCACTCTTACTGAGCCTTGCGGAAGGGTTGAGAGAAACACTTTTCCTCCGACAAGATCAGAGAGGAGGAGGGCTGGGGACCCGGGGAGTGGTGAGGAAGCATTTCCCATTCTATCATAGCGCCGAATTTGGGACACTAGCACATTCTCTGTTTCTAGAAGTAAAGCTACAGAGAATCTTATGGGCTGGCAGAGACAGCGAGAAAAGAGATTTTCTTTCTTTTTTCTTTTTTTTGAGAGAGAGTTTTGCTCTGTCACCCAGGCTGGTGTGCAGTGACGCGATCTCGGCTCACTGCAACCTCCGCCCCCTGGGGTCAAGTGACTCTCCTGCCTCAGCCTCTTGAGTAGCTGGGATTACAGGTGCCTGCCACCACACCTGGCTAATTTTGGGTTTTGGTTTTTGTTTTTTGAGACGGAGTTTGGTCTAGTTGCCAACGCTGGAGTGCAATGGCTCGATCTTGGCTCACTACAGCCTCCATCTCCTGGCTTCAAGCAATTCTCCTGCCTCAGCCTCCCAAGTAGCTGTGGCTACAGGCATGCGCCACCACACCTGGCCTAATGTTTGTATTTTTAATAGAGACAGGGTTTTGCCGTGTTGGCCAGGCTGGTCTCGAACTCCTGACCTCAAGTGATCTGCCTCCCAAAGTGCTGGGATTACAGACGTGAGCCACCACACCCGGCCTAGAAAAGAGATTTTCTCTAAAATGAGTGCTTCTCACCCAGGGAGGGGTGGCCTGGGCTCTGCTGGGTTTGCCCCAAGTGTGTGGCGAGTGACAGGAGCCTGGTTTTGCTGTGTAGGGATGGCCAGCGCCTTGTTTGTCCCTTGAGATGGCCTCAGCTCCCAGGGCCAGGGGGTGCTGGGCTGGTGGTGGCCGTGTGGCTGTACCCGCCCAAGGACAGCTGAGCGTCCCCCTCGGCATGTGCTGGGACCTGGCCAGACAGCGCATGACACCAGGTGACAGTGAGAGCTGAGCTGGCCCTGGCTCCTGAGGCCTGGGAAGCCCACAGCCCGGGGAGCGGGTGAGGACAGAGGGATGGCCAGGCCTCTCCAATTCCAGGAAGCAGAGATGAAGCCAGCTCTGGGGCTCTCAGGCACAGCGTGCCCAGGCTGGGGCAGGGCAGCCAGGCTTTGAAGTCCGGTCCATCTGGCTTCAGACTCCAAGTTAGCCAAGGCGCCAGAGCCTCGGTTTCCTCATCCGTAAAGTGGAGACGCGACGCCTGCTGTGCCCGGTGTGCGAGAGGAAGCAGCTTCCGGGTCGGCGGGACGCGTGGGCCTGACTTGGCCTCTCCCCAGAGATGGGGAGCCTCTCCGCAGCCGGAGACACCGGGACCGGACGTGTGGCCACAGCACAGCTGGGCCGGAGCACCCAGGAGGAGCCCTTCAGGGGCTCCCTCCTTCCAGGGAGGACCTCAGAGCCGGGCCAGGGGCTGGACGGGGAGGGTGGGCCGTGCCGGGACCTCAGCCTGCGCAGAGCGGCTGGCAGTAGCTGAGTCCAGGCGGGGTATGCCTGGGGCTCTTGGGCAGAGCGTGCCCGGGCACAGGTTGTCCGGCCTCCTGATGGGTGTGCTGGGCGCAATGCCATTCCCACCACCTGTAAATAAAGCAGCCTGTGAATCTTTCATGGGCTTGTGCTTAAAAATAGATGAGGTGAGCCCTCTGGGCTGGCTGCCCGGGGCCTCTGCAGCAGGCGGAGCGGTCCACACACTCCCCAAGGAGTCAGGGAGGGCGGGGGAGGTCCCGAGGGCCGCAGGCCAGGGCACGTGAGACCTGGGGACATGTGGCCCCAGACGCCGGAGCCAACAGTGGTCACGCCTTTGGATGTACCATCCGGAGCTCTTAGGTCGCAGGCCGGGGTTGGGGTGAGGGGCAGAGCACACCCCACAGGGTCGTTCTCCTGCCAGGAGGATGTCTGGTCTGGGAGTCAGAGAACAGAGGTAGATGCAGAGAGGACAGCCGGCCGGGAGGCATCGGAGACAGAAGGGAGCAGGGAAGCCCAGGCCGGCTGAGACTGTGGGCGGGCCCACGCTGCAGTAGCCCTTCCCTGCCCAGAGCAGCTGTGCCCTGTGCGGGGCCTCTCCCACCCAGGACGGGCATGTCTGAGTGGCGCGTCTGAGGAGCAGGGAGCCAGGCCAAGGCGGGCTCTGGGGCAAGGCGGGCTCTGTGGCAGAAAGCAGCAGAGCAGACGCAGAGCTCCGGCCTCTGACACCATCCCTGAGACTGCCCTGGCCAGAGCTCATACTGAGGCCCAGAGGGCGGGTGTGCCTGGGTCCCAGCCCGAGAGAGGGCTGTGGTGCTGGGTGAAGAGCCGGGGTGGGGCCAGGCAGCCCAGCCCTGCCAGGAGACCCTGGGTGACCTTGGATCAGCCCTACCTCTCTAGGCCTCAGTTTCCCTTCTGTGCAGGGGGCATATGATGATTCAGTGGGACGAGGCTCAGGATGGCCCAGACCAGCCTCAGAAGGGCAGGGACGAACACCCAGCCGGCAGCCTTGGCCTCACCCCTCCACGTCCCCCCCACCCCCCCACCCCACCTCCCACCCTGCCCCCCACCCCCCCAACCCACCTCCCACCCCGCCCCCCACCCCTCTACCCCACCCCCCATCCCCCAACCCCGGCTTCCCACTCACTGCAGAGGGCGGAGTCCATTAGGCTCAGGCCCGCCAAGGCCCTCCAAGCCCCTCCTCTCACATCTCGCCTGGGGCACAGGAGGCAAGTGCCCCTGAGAATGGGCGGTTCAGGAGCTCCCACCTCCGCCAAGGCCACCCCACCCGCCCCGGCAGGCTCTGCTCCCTGACCCCTTCCCAGGGCCTCTGACCGCTGGTGGGGCTTGGAGTAGCTGATCCCACTGGGGCAGAGGGGCCGAGGTCTCAACTCCAGCAGGCGGAGGGAGGGGGCGGGGCTGGGCTGCAGTTGGCTCCCCCCCTTCACCCTTCCCCCGAATACTTCCTGAGCGCCCGTTTCTCCACCGATGGTGCTGCCCAGGGCCTGGTTCCTATGGCCCTGGCAGGGTAGCCTTGGGGTGGCATCGGCTCTGGCCCCGCGCCCTGCCCTTGACTCGGTGGGAAGGGCCTCTGGCAGCACCCGCCCAAGCGTCAGGACACCCTACAGGGGGCTGAGACCCGCCCCCCAGTTTCAGGAGTGATTTCACCTTTCCTCGAGGTCATCCTCCTGGCAAGAGGAGGCAGAGGCTGGGGGTCAGGGGCTCCGCACTGCGGTCAGAGCCGAGGCCTGAGTGCCACAGGCCGTGACCCAGGCAGGTCCCGTCTCCTCTGACAGCCACAGTCCCCTCTTCCACCAAATGAGAGAAACAGCAAGACCTCAAGGAAGGGCCGTGGGGTCCCAGGCGAGGCCCCGGTTTCCTTTGGTGACATGTCCAAGGGACGGCCTTGTCTAGGGGCTCCCAATGCCGCGTCCCTCTTAGGCTTCGAGTCCACCGCCAGGGTCACCCCAGGGGTGCACAGTTTCCAGGGAGTCCAGGGAGCCCCCGGTGGGCCTGGCATCCACATCCTCCTCCGAGCCAGGCCTCGGCCGTGAGACCTGTGCTGCCGTGTGGGGCGGGGGCCTGTGTCCCGGGGCCCTGCCAGGCCTGGGCTGCTGTGGGCAGAGGCAGGCGACTTCCCTCCTCAGCCGACCGCCCACCCATCGGTTTACTTCCAGCGCCCTCTTCTCTGCTCCCTGGCCCATGACAGGCCCCCCACGGGTCTTTGGTGAGCGACTGAGTGAAGGAGGGCAGAATCCTCCCTGACGACTGGGCCACAGTGAGGCAGTAGGAGAGGGTCGGGAGACGGGGAACCTAAGGCTGATTCACACCGACTTCCCAGAGGGGAATCAAATGGAAACACGTCGGCTGCGACAGGAAAGAGCATCTCCATTTACAGAGAGCAGACACCAGGTGACCGTCGGAAGCCTCCAGATCATATTTAAACCGAAGAAGGTTCTGTAATAAACAGGGCTCCCCAGCCACGTACACAGCCCGCGCCGGCTCGGGAGTGACTTCCTGTCAGCGAGTCTCTGCCTTTGCTGCTCCCGCTTTCATCCTGACACCAGGAATCCGGACACCCTCTGCTGGACACGAGGCTGTGCTGACCTGCCCTTGGCCCAGCCAGAGACACTCTCCATTTTCTTCTTCTCCATCCCAATGGGTTGGGATGTCTGCGCCCAAGTCAAATTCCAGGTGGAGCTGCCACTTAAATGTAATCAAGGAGACTCCGACAGGAGTCCAGAGGCCACAGGGAGAGTGGGCACGTGGCAGGCAGGGAGTGACGAGGGCTGGACCTGGGTAAGGAGGGAGCTGGAGGAGCTGCAGATGCCCAGCCCAGCTGTGCAGGTTGTGCACTACACAAGTCTAGAGGGTGCCACAGGGAGAGCGGGCACGTGGCAGGCAGAGAGCGACGAGGGCAAGACCTGGGTAAGGAGGGAGCTGGAGGAGCTGCAGATGCCCAGCCCAGCTGTGCAGGTTGTGCACTGCACAAGTCTAGAGGGTGCCAGCAACACTAACTCCACCTGCAGCCTTGCCTTCCAGAGCAGAGGACGAAGGGCTGCAGCCTTTGGCCCGAACCACACCCCTCACCACCCCGAGGCCTCAGCACAGGAGCCCTGAGTTACGGTCAGGTGACTGGGTCAGGCCTTCCTGCCTCTGGGTGAGAGGTGAGGGGTAAGGTCCCCGGCTCCCACCCTCCCCACCCGGCCGCGCCCGCCTGAGTCACTGCCTCCGGCAGGTGTGACTGACTTGGCCATGCCTGCAAGCCTGGGGCAGGCTGCTGTCCTGCCTGCTCCTGGGAGCGCCTCAGAGGGCCTGCAGGTCACCTGTGCTGCCCCTGGTGGGGTTGCCAGACGTAACAAACAGAAACCCAGGCTCCAGGTGGGATCTGCCCTTCAGGTGGGCAAGGAAGAGTATTTAGCATCAACATGTCCCGTGTAATATGGGGATGTACTTATACTAAAAAGTGTTATTTGCTGTTTGACTGAAACTCAGATCTAACCATGTGTCCTGGATTTCAGCTGGCGACCCCTTCCCCAGCCTAGGGCCAATCCCCCTGAAGCTGTCCCGATTCTCCTCCAGGCCACTGAGAAGGGCTGCGAAGGGCTGCGAGGCACTGCCCTCTGGTGGACAGGCCCCGGCTGTGGCGGGTGGAGGCAGCGCCAGGCCACAGGGCGGAGGGATGGAGGGAGGACCGGGTCCTGTGGCAGCAGGTGATCACGCCTTGGATCTGCCATCCCGGGTCCTTAAGGCGTCCCCAGGGGCACTCGCCACGTGCTGTGCTACAACCTTCCTCGGAATCCCAGAGTCCTCCGAGGAGCGCTGGGCCGGGTGGGCACCACCCTGGGAATCCAGGGCACTCCAAAGCTCAGCAGCGCCAGGCAGGAGCCTCCCAGCCCCACCCATGGGTTGCTCCTCTGAGCAGTGGGTGCCCCCAGGCCACTAGTGGGAACCAGCCTGGGGTGGCCCTGCCTGGACAAGGGGAGCTGCACAGGCACCTCCAGGTGCTTGGGGTGCCCTGGACTTCTTCCCCAGCCACAGGGCCACCCATCCTAGTTTCTGGCCTCGGTGAATTAATTAGTTTTCCTTCCCTCCCTCCTGCCTCTCTCCCTTTCTCCCTCCCCATTCCCTCAAGTTTCTGGAGTCGTTCACCCGCATTCCCAGTGCCCCGAGCTTGCCCCTGCTGCACAGCCAGCACCCTCCACACAGAACCTGGGGCCCCGCCCTCTGCCTTCAGGGGCTCCTTCCTTGATAAAAATACACTGAAAATTATATTTTATGACTGTGTTGGTATAAAGACAGGCACAATCTTCCACCCTAAAAGTTCATTTCTGGCCAGGCATGGTGGTGCACGCCTGTCATCCCAGCACTCTGGGAGGCCCAGGCAGGTGGATCATTTGAGGTCAGGAATATCTTACTCCTCGGTTATTTCCATATATATACAATTATATCTTAGTTCATAGTCGGAGGAATGCCTAGAGCAGACACAGTGCAGAGCATGATTTAAGGGAAAACAGTTATACCAGGACAAGAACCTGGCCCAGGCAGCAGCGCTCAGTATCGTAAAGATACCTGCTGTGTGGCAGGCTTGGAGCAAGAACCTCTCCTCCTGATAAAGGAGTTGCAGTACCCTGCGTCCAGTTCTTGAGGAAGGCTGCCCTCAGACCGGCAATCCCGAGAGCATCCGAGGGCTCAAACCCCTCCGGCATAATCACGCCTTGGTGACTGTATAACTTGTCAGCTCTCCAGCTCCTGTGCTGCTCAGAGCATCCCCCTACAGAAATCACTGGAAGCCGCCAGCAGGTGGCTGTGGACCGGGTCAGCTCTGCTACCGTGCTGCTCAGAGCATCCTCCTATAGAATTCCTTGGAAGTAGCCTGCCCCAGACAAGATACTGGGCACTGCACTCTCTGCCGCGCACGACCCACCTCCTAGCCTCGGTGACCTAATGGGGGAGGACCCCTTGCTTATCGCTCACATGAATGTCTCGACCCTATCACTGTCTTTAATGATGACCTCATTCACTACCCTTCCCCTCGACCTATACCTAATATATTCAGACACGTCTGGACGTTTGAGGCCTCCCCTGTCTCTGCTCATGGGGCATGGCTGTTCTTTTCCAGTTCTTCTGTGTCCTGTCTTTTTATTTCTCGGATCCTGCACCTCAACACAGCAATAGGGGACACCCCATGACCCTATAGGGCTGTGGCCCTACAAGAATCGCTTGAGCCCAGGAGGCAGATGTTGCATTGAGCTGAGATTGCACCACTGCACTCCAGCCTGGATCACAGTCAGACTCCGTCTCGTAAAACAATGACAAAGAAAAGCTTTCTTTGAACGACGTTAGCCTCTCCCTGCTGTTGCTCAATCACCTTTATAAATAAAGCAGGACACACCGTCTCACAGGCGCACTGCACTGCCTGCACCGTGGGGCCTGGCTGGGCACAGCGCCCGGGCCATGGGCCGCCTCCTCCCCAGCCTCCCAGAGGCTGTCAAAACCCACGGGGATCACCCGGCTGCAGTCCATGGCACGATGGTGGGTCACTCTGTTTTCACGCCACCTTCTTAATAAGCAGGCAGGAGCCAGGCAGGCCAGGAAATGTGTCCTGGCTGACAAGACAGACTGTGAAGAGACCTGGCAGGAGCCCAGCACCTGCCTGGTGAGACCACAGCCGGTCAGGAGCCCATCCCACAGGCCCAGGGTCATCCTAGGCTGCAGCCCCTGGGGAAAGCCTGCCTTCAGGGAGCTCTGCCTTGTGGGGGAACCCCACGCATCCCCCTGGCAGGCTCCCAGGTCCTGATCTGCCTGAGCTTTAGGTAAAACTCCCTCCCTCCCCTCTGCACATCCAGCTCCATCTCCCAGGCACACGTTCTGCCGAGGTGGGCTGAGTGTCCCCACAGAGCCGAGCACAGCAGGACCCTCCTTAGGGACCCCCATGCTGCACGCGCGGCTCTTGGCAGGCCAGTGAACACGTTCCCTGGTGGAATTCACCTGCCGGGGCTCGCACAGCCAGTGCTGACGTGCACAGTCCCTTCCATGGCGCAGGGCAGTGACAGGTCTGGCCGGCTGCTGTCTTTGCAAGTCCACGTGCTCCGAGCGCCTCCAGCCAGGGCCGCCTGGCACCAGCTGCAGCCTGTGCCCAGTGCTGGATCTGACAGGCCCCATGGAGGGGCTCTAGGTGCCTGGGAAGTCACACACCAACACTCCCACCAAGTGCTGTAGGTTGCTCAGAGCAAGCCCAGAAGACCGTGGGAGGGCAGGAGGTGACAGATGGCGGGAAGTGAGGGTACCCAGGCCCCTGGGGCCTGGCTGCCACACAGCCTGCAGGACGCCCGGTCTAGACGGGCAGGCTGTGATTAAAACACCACAGGAGGCCTGGAGATTCAACCCAGTGCAGAACTTCCTCATGCCACACCGGCCCCGGCAAGACAGGTGAGAAAGGCAGATTCTCACCGTGGCCCAGCCTGAGAGCAGAGTAGGCTCCAGGCCCCGCAGCAGGTGTCAGGAGGAGCCATCCCTCAAAGTCACGCGGCTGAGGCTGTGCAGCTGGGACTGGGATCTGCAGGGCCTCCAGGACTCAGCTCCCCACCACGGCCTGCTCCTCCACCCACCCTACATGGCTGGAGCCTGCAGTGCCCCCCCATGGCGTTTTTATTCAGATTGCGAGGTTCCTTCCCCTCCCTCACCCTCTCTCTTCCTCCCTCCTCTTCCCTTTCCTCCCCCTTCCCATCCTCCCTCTCCTCCTCCCTCCTCCTCTCCTCCTCCCTCTCCTTCCCTTTCCTCCCCTTCCCATCCTCCCTCTCCCTTCGCCCTCTCTCTCCTCCTCTTCCCCCTCCCTCCTCCTCCTTTCTCCATCCCCATCTCAACACCCTTGCTGGTCTTGCAGGAGCTTCTGGAGGGACAAAGAGAAGGTCACAGCCCCACTGAGTGACCCGGATCAGGCCAAAGTCCAGCCAGGCTCAGGGACAGGCAGAAGGGACTGGACTGGACTGGCAGTATCAGGAGCGGCAGGGTCAGTGGCCGGAGCCTTAGCTACCCCGAACCTTAGCACAAGGGACTCTTCATAAGCAGAGTTGAGCAAGCCCCAGGGTGTGTGTGTGTGTGCATGTATGTGTGCACGTGCGTGAGTGCATGTGTATGTGTGCACGTGTGCGTGCGTGTGCATGTGCACGTGTGTGTGTAAACATGTGTTAGTGAATGTGTATGTGTGTGCAGTGACTGTGTGCATGTGTACATGTATGTATGTGCGCGTGAGTGTGCGTGTGCGTGAGTGGATGTGCATATGTGTGTTATGTGTGCACAAGTGCATGTGTGTGCACACATGTGTACATGTGCGTGTGCATGAGTGCATGTGTGCCGTGTGCATGATGTGTGTGTATGCGTGTGTGTGCATGGATGCATGAGAGCATGTGCATGTCTGAGTGCACATGTGTGTCAGTGAGCTCTCCAGAAGGACTGTGTGGGTATGAATGGGGTGTGAAGGAGCTAGCCCTTGGGTGCACCTGCGTGTGAGTGAGCGTGCGTGTGTGTGTGCGTGTGCATGCCCCCATCCCTGTGATGAGGTAAGGGATCAGCGGTGGTCAGCACTGGGGTAGAGACAGGCATGCTGGAGTCTACCAGAGGGGGCTCGTGGGGTTGAGTGGGGAGCCCGGCACTAGGGGTCTCTCCTGTTGGATGACCTGTTGCATCAGGAGGGCCTCCATGAAAGAGGGGTCACGGGCGCCGGTCCCCGGGGTGGACTGCTCACGGGGCCATCAGGCGGGTGGTTGGAATTCCTGGCATAGGGGACAGCACTGGCTCCAAGGCCAGGCAGGACCATGTGAATTCTGAGACCAAAAGAAGACGGGACCAGAGGAGGGTGGGCGGTGGGGGGAGAAGCTGGGGTCACAGGGAAGGACGGTCTGTACCCCAGGGTTGTGCTGCGGGAGGGAAGCAGCCCCCCTGGGCCACGCCCCACAGTGCACACAGTGCTGCCACCGGAGAGTCCTACAGGACAAGGCTGGGCTCCGTCTCCACCTCAGCTACTCCCAGGGCAACCCTGCCCTCTGGAGCAGGTTATGATGGAAAGCCACTCGTTAAAAGTCTCTGACCCAAAAATGTCACCTGCAGGAATCTGTCTGGAGTTAATAATTAAGGAACAGGACACAGATCTAGCTAGGTCATTCACCCAGCATGTTTCAGAAAAGCGACAGTTTGCAACATCCTAAGTGCCGGCCAAGAGACACTCGGTTGCATAAATCAGGGTCCATCCAATAAACAGAACATTATGCAACCTTTTTTTTTTTTTTCAGAGACAGAGTCTTCCTCTCTTGCCCAGGTTGGAGTGCAGTGGTGTGACCTTGGCTCTCTGCCTCCTGGGTTCAAGTGATTCTCCTGCCTCAGCCTCCCAAGTAGCTGGGATTACAGGTGTGCGCCACCACATATGGCTAATTTTTGTATTTTTAGTAGAGACGGGTTTTCACCAGGTTGGCCAGGTTGGTCTCAAACTCCTGACCTCAGGTGATCCCTCCACCTCAGTTTCCCAAAGTGTGGGGATTACAGGCGTGAGCCACCAAGCCTGGCAGCAACTTCTACAGGGGAGTGACGGTGCAGAATGTCCTGAACTTGAATTCATATCCCTTTAGAGATGGATGTCCCCCAGGAGCCTGAAGATTGGCCTGAAGACCCACGGGGATCGCACGCTGCCTGGCTGCCTTCATGAAATCCACGAGTTTGGGGAAAAAAACAGTCTTTCTGATGCCCAAGGGAAGCTCTGCTTTATGCTAGTGGTGAGACAATTTTTTTTTACATATCATCAGCACAAAAACATAACGTTTAAAACTTTGCTTAGAACTTGTGATCCCCGAGAAGATAGCTGAGGCCCTCAGTTCTTCAGAAAAAAGCAACAAGGTAAAGTAGCCCCTTCATGCAAAACGCATGTTTGTGCCTGTGTATGTGTACACGGGTGTGTGACTGTGTGTGTGTACATGTGCTCAAAAGTTCCCAAGCTGGAAGGCTACACATTTGGGTTCCACAGTGATTCCAACTGTTGGATGGCCAGGTCACAGCTGACTTATTTTTCTTTGCCTGTATTTTTTAGGGGGATGAAATCTCGCTCTGTGGACCAGGCTGGAGTGCAATGGCTCGATCTCAGCTCACTGCAGCCTCTGCGTCTGAGTTCAAGCGATTCTCCTGCCTCAGCCTCCTGAGTAGCTGGGATTACAGACGCCCACCACCACACCCAGCTAACTTTTGAATTTCTAGTAGAGATGAGCTTTCACCATGTGTCCCAGGCTGGTCTCAAACTCCTGACCTCAAGTGATCTGCCGGCCTCAGCCTCCCAAAGTGTTGGGATTACAGGCATGAGCCACCGCACCCAGCCCTTACCTGTATTTTTTATTGAAATGAAATTCACATAACATAAAATTATTCTAAAGTGTACACTTTGGCTGAGCGCAGTAGCTTACACCTGTAATCCCAACACCTTGAGAGGCTGAGATGGGTGGATCACCTGAGGTCAGGAGTTTGAGACCAGCCTGGCCAACATGGTGAAACCCCATCTCTATTAAAAATACAAAAAATTAGCAGGGCATGGTGGTGGGCACCTGTAATCCCAGCACTCGGGAGGCTGAGGCAGGAGAATCACCTGAACCGGGAGGCGGGGGTGCAGTGAGCTGAGACGGTGCCACTGTGCTCCAGCCCGGGTGGCAGAGCAAGACTGTCTCAAGAAAAGAAAAATAAAGTGTATAATGTCGAGCTTTCGGCGTGTGCCCAGTGTTTTGTAACTGTCACCTCCAGAGCATTTTCGTACCCCACAGGGAAACGCCCCCCACGTGCACTCCCTCCCCATTCCTCCCTCCCCAGCCCCTGCGACCACTACTCATGTTCGCATCTGTGGATCTGCCTGTTCCCCGGCTTTTCACAGAAACGGAATCAGAGCCATGTGGACCTTTGCGCCTGGATTCTTTCACTCGGCATGATGGCTTCATGACTTACCTGCACAGCCCAAGTCAGAACTGCCTTCCTCTGGCTGTGTACAGCGCCTCGTGCCCGGAATTCCAGCACTTTGGGAGGCGAGATGGGGAGGATCGTTTGAGGCTAGGAGTTTGAGACCAGCCTGAACAATGTAGTGAGATCCCATCTCTACTAAAAATAAAAACTTAGCTGGGCGTGGTGATACACGCCTGTGGTCTTGGCTATTCAGGAGGGCTGAGGTGGGTAACCACTTGAGCCCGGGACATGGAGGCTGCAAAGCCGCCATGTGATCGTGCACTCAGCCTGGGCAACACAGTGAGACCCTGTCTCAAACAAAAAACGCCAGGCGCGGTGGCTCATGCCTGTACTCTCAGCACTGAGAGGCTGAGGCGGGTGGATCCCCTGAGGTCAGGAGTTCAAGACCAGCCTGGCCAAGAAGGTGAAACCCCGTCTCTACTAAAATGACAAAATTTAGCTGGGCATGCTGGTGGACGCCTGTAATCGTAGGCTGAGGCAGGAGAATCACTTGAACCTGGGAGATGGAGGTTGCAGTGAGTGAAGATTGCACCACTGCACTACAGCCTGGGAGACAGAGTGAGTCTCCGTCTCAAAAAAAAAGAAAAAGCCCATGCTCTCTACTGCGAAAGTCCCTCCTGGAGACAGCTGCGCTTGGGTGAGCGGGACTAGAGTGCCAGCGCTGAGGCTTACGGTGTTGATGGTGGGGTCACCACGGTTGCCGCCTTCCAAGGACACGGTCACTTCCTCGACAGCCGTCCTGCCTCGGATGAACCTGCATATGTTACATTGACATCGGTGATGAGGAAATGGACAGGGGGGACACGGCTGCCTTAAAGGAACCTCCCGAGGGTCCCAGCCCCAGCCTCTCTGAGGACCTAGCCCGTTTCCCTGTGCTTAGCCCAGCCTCAGCCCACCTGGGACAGGGAATTTTCGCAAGGAGGAGCGGCAAGCATCAGAGCAATGCCGAGTCACAGCCCTAGGCGGGGCGGCCTCCTGCTCACCCCATGACGCGCAGGATCCCAGGACAAAGCCTGGAGGCGCGTCCCAGTCTGCTGCTTTCGAGTTTATGGCAGTGTCTCCTCGTCGTCCTCATTTTGAGCAGCTGTGGAGAATCGGGGCGTGGGCACTGTGGCCCCAACTCCCACAGTTTGCCTCCGAGACCAGGGCACCCTCACAAAGCAGACGTTTCCTCCTCACGCTCCAGAGGCCTGGGGCAGGGGCACCTTGGTGAGGTCCTCTTCCTGGCAGATGGTGCCTTCTCACTGTGTCCTCACTCTGGGGATGAGGAAGAAGGGGAGGGCACCGTACCCTTTCTTCTAAGGCCCCACCTTCATGACCTCATCCACCCTCAGGCACCTCCCAGAGGCCCCTCTCCTTGCAAATTAGGGCTTCCAGGAAGGAATTTAGGGGGACACAATTCAGACCCCCCACTTGTACCTTTACAAATAGCAAGAGAGGGCTGGGCACGGTAGCTCACGCCTATAATCCAGCACTTTGGGAGGCCGAGGCAGGTGGACTACCTGAGTCAGGAGTTCGAGACCAGCCTGGCCACTGTGGTGAAACGCTAACTCTATTAAAAGTACAAAAAAATTTAGCCAGGCGTGGTGGCGCATGCCTGTAATCCCAGCTACTCAGGAGGCTGAGGCAGGAGACTTGCTTGATCCGGGAGGTGGAGGTTGCAGTGAGCCGAGATCATACCACTGCACTCCAGCCTGGGCGACATAGCAAAACTCTGTCCAAAAAAAAAAAAAAATGGTTGGGATGGTGAATTTGTGTGATGTATATGTCACCACGATTAAAAAAAAGAAGAAGAAGGAAAAAGGGAAGCAGCTGCCTTGCTCCACACCACTGGACCACTGTCCTGCGTGACTGTCTCATGCCGGCATCATCAATGGACACTAAAATGGGAGGGCAAAGCACAGTGAGAAATATGGCGCGTCAGTGCCCCCCACGCTACTCACTCATAACGGTAGGAAAAGCGCTGACTTTACAGTGGAGAAGCCTGACACGTGCCACTGAGCCAAGCCACCAAACACCACATCCCCAACAGTGGGACGGCGCCAGACACGGCCTGCTAAGTTGGGCACTCAGAATCAACATGCGCACCCCTGACTTTCCTGTCACAAAGGGATTCTCTTTTTGTCTTTTTTTTTTTTTTGAGACAGAATCCCACTCCGTCACCCAGGCTGGAGTGCAGTGGCGCGATCTCACTCACTGAAGCCTGGGCCTTCCCGGTTCAAGTGATTCTCCTGCCACAGCCTCCCAAGTAGCTGGGATTACAGGTATGCACCCACATACCCAGCTAATTTTTGTATTTTTAGTCAAGATGGGGTTTCACCATGGTGGCCAGGCAGGTCTCAAACTCCTGACCTCAGGTGATCCACCCGCCTCAGCCTCCCAAAGTTCTGGGATTACAGGCATGAGCTACCTCACCCCTCGGCTACAAAGGGATGATTATCTTGATCTAACTTCAAAGAAACGGCAGTGGGTTTTTGTTTTTGAAACAAGGTCTCCGCTGGGCGCAGTGGCTCATGCCTGTAATCCAAGCACTTTGGAGGCTGAGGCGGGTGGATCATCTGAGGTCAGGAGCTCAAGACCAGACTGACCAACATGGTGAAACACCGTCTTTTTTTAAAAACTAAAAAAAAATAATAATAAAGAAGAAAAAAAATAAAAAATAAAAATAAATAAGGTCTCGCTCTGTCACCTGGGCTGGAGTGACCACAGCTCACTGCAGCCTCAACCTCCCAGACTCAAGCCATTCTCCCACCTCAACCTCAGGAGGAGCTGGGACTACAGGCACCACCACCACATCCAGCTATTTGTTTTAAAATTTTGGTAGAGACAGGGTTTTCTATGTGGCCCAGGTTGGACTCAAACTCCAGGCCTCAGGAGCAAACCTCTCCCGTCAGCCTCCCAAAGTGCTGGGATTACAGGCGTGAACTCTCAGGCCTGGCCCCAGAGTGTTCTCGAAAAACTCGCTGAAACTGTTTTTCTCCTCTGATCTCACAGCACCACAATTACTAACAGAAAAAGAAACTTCTGCGACCCAAAGGTGTGGGTTTCCCCCCTCCAATACCAAGCAGCAGACACCAGGTGGCTGTCCTCTAACTCAGCTCCAATGCCATCCACCTGGAGACAGTCAGATCCCACAGGGTGAGGGCTCCGGCCCCATGACTGCCCCCTCCCCAGGCCCCAGTCATAAGTTGGGGCTTGGAGAACTCTGATCGAACACTCATCTTTTCATCTTTTTTTTTTTTTTTATGAGATGGAGTCTTGCTCTGTCGCCCAGGCTGGAGAGCAGTGGTGTGATCTCAGCTCACTACAACCTCTGCCTCCTGTACTCAAGTGATTCTCCTGCCTCAGCCTCCTGAGTAGCTGGGATTACAGGTGCCCGCCACCACGCCCGGCTAATTCTTTGCATTTTTAGCAGAGATGGGGATTTGCCATGTTGGCCAGGATGGTCTTGATCTCTTGACCTCATGATCCGCTCACCTCAGCCTCACAAACTGCTGGGATTACAGGTGTGAGCCACTGCGCCCAGCATTTTTTTTTTTTTTTTTTTTTTTGAGACACAGTCTCACTCCGTCACCTAGACTGCGTGCAGTGGCACAATCTTGGCTCACTGCAAACTCCACCTCCCACGTTCAAGCTGCCTCAGCCTCCAAGCAGCTGGGATTACAGGCACCTGCCACCACACCCAGCTAATTTTCGTCTTTTTAGTAGAGACCAGGTTTCACCATGCTGGCCAGGCTGGTCTCAAACTCCTGAGCTCATGATCTGCCCATCGTGGCCCCCAAAAAATGCTGGGATTACAGGTGTGAGCCACCGCGCCTGGCCAGACGCTCCTCTTTGGGTTCAATTAATTTGCTGGAGCGGCTGTCAAAACTCAGGGAAGCACTTCCTTAGTTTATCAGTTTACTATAAAGGATATTTCATAGGATACAGATGGACAGATGCGTTGAGCAAGGTAAAAGGGAAGGGACTCAGGGCTTACTTGCCCTCCCCGGCATACCACCCTCCAGGAATTTCCACCAAGTCCAGCGGTCTGGAGGCTCCCTGAGCTCCGTCCTCTCTGGTTGTTAAGGAAGCTTAGCATTCCTTCTCCTGGGGCACAGGGTAGGACCCTTGAAGGTGGGGAGATTGAGTCCCTCCTTGGGGCAGGTGAAAGATGGGAGGAGAGGTCGCTGGGGCAGATTCTGTCCAACACAGAGAAACCCCGTCTCTACCAAAAATACAAAATTAGCCAGGTGTGGTGGCGGGTGCCTGTAATCACAGCTACTCGGGAGGCTGAGCCAGGGGAATCGCCTGAACCCGGGAGGTGGAGGTTGCCGTGAGCCGAGATCGTGCCATTGCAACCAGCCTGGGCAACAAGAGCGAAACTCCATCTCAAGAAAAAAGAAGTAAATAAACAGATAAAATATGTTGCACCAATGATATGTCAATGTATTCATCCAGAAGATGGAATCAAAATTTCCCATCAAAACATATAACATGATTCTACTCACCCTACTTTCGTCTTAAATTCTATAGTCCAAAACTTCTCATCTGTCAAATATTTGAAGGCTGCAGTTTGGGCGTTCATCATACGAATACTTCCCTGGAAACTCTGCAATTGAACGTTAATATCAGTAAATAAGGTTGTTTCATACAATGAATTTATATCCATAGGAGTGGGTAAGATTGAGGATATGTAAACGAGGGGTCCAGGCTGGGTGCAGTGGCTCACGTGGGTAATCCCAGCATTTTGGGAGGCCGAGGCAGGCAGATTACTTGAGATCTAGCGCTCGAGACCAGCCTGGCCAACGTGAAACCCCATCTCTATTAAAAATATAAAAGTTAGCCGGGTGTGGTGGTGTGCACCTGTAATCCCAGACACTTGGGAGGGTGAGGCAGGAGAATGGCTTGAACTCAGGAGGTAGAGGCTGCCGTAAGACGAGATTGCGCCACTGCACTCCAGCCCGGTGACAGAGGGAGACTCCATCTGAAAAAAAAAAAAAAAAATTAAAAAGCAAAGATTCCAGGCTCTCAGGTCTGTCCTCCTGATTTCCAAATAAAAACAACCACAGAGGAAAAGAAATGCTGAGGCTGTAAACATTAAGACAGGTCAGGCGGTGGCTCACACCTGTAACCTCAACATTTCTGGAGGCAGAAGCGGGCAGATTCCTTGAGCTCGGGAGTTTGAAACCAGCCTAACATGGCGAAATCCCGTCTCTACAAAAAACACAAAAATTTCTCAAGTGTGGTGGTGTGCACCTGTGATCCCAGCTGCTGCAGAGGCGGAGAAAGGAGAATCACTTGAGCCCAGGAAGTCGAGACTACAGTGAACTGAGATCGCACCACTGCCCTCCAACCTGGACGACAGAATGAGACTCTGTCTAAAAAAAAAAAAAAACAAAAAAAAAAAAAAAAAAAACAAAACCTGGAAAACAAAACACCAAACATTAAGACAGATGAGAAGCTGCCCTAGATCAGAAGAGACAAAAGCCAAACAATAAAACCCAAAGAAGCTGAGCCCCGAGGGATCCTGGACCGGACAGTGCGGCTTGCTTTCACAGAAGCTAGGAGCGGGGCGGCTGGGGAGGTCGGAGAGTGTGCGGATCCGACGCTTGTGCTGTCTGCATCCGTGTCCCCCACTGTAACCGACATGCTGTGGTCGTGTCAGCAAGTGTCTGTGTCTGTAGGAAATGGCACGAGGGTCTGGGAGTGGCAGAGCGTCCCACCTCCAGCGTCCTCAGAACAGCAGCAGGCTTCGGGGAGAGAGGGCTTGAGGGGAAAGCAGCTATGGGGAAATGCTGGCATTTGCGGGACGTGGGTGAGGGAAACATGGACGTTCCTTGCAGTATTTTCGCAACTTTTCTGTAAGTCTAAAAGTATCTCAGACCAGGCGAGGTGGCTCATCCCTGTAATCCCAGCACCTTGGGAGGTTGAGGCCGGTGGATCACCTGAGGTCAGGAGATCAAGACCAGCCTGGGCCAACATGGCGAAAACCGGTCTCTGCTAAAAATAAAAAAAATTAGCCAAGCATGGTGGCAGGTGCCTGTAATGCCAGCTACTTGGGAGGCTGAGACAGGAGAGGCCTCCCTTGAACCTGGGAGATGGAGGCTGCAGTGAGCTGAGATTGCGCCATTGCATTTATAGGCTATAAGGGTGAAACTCTGTCTTAAAAAAAAAGGAGAGAAAGAGAGGAAGGAAGGAAGGAAGGGAAGGAAGGAAGGAAGGAAGGGAAAAAAGAAACTGTTAAGAGAGCCACTGACTGGGAGAAAAATCTTTGCAAATCACCTGTGTCATTACGCACAGATTTCCAGTAGCTATACAGAATTCTCGGGCCACGCATGGTGGCTCACGCCTGTAATCCCAGCAGTTTGAGAAGCCAAGGCGGGATGATCCCTTGAGCCCAGGACTTTGAGACCAGCCTGGGCTACATAGTGAGACCCAGTCTCATTTTTTTTTTTTTTTGAGTTGAAGTCTCGATCTGTCTCCCAGGCTGGAGTGCAGTGGCATGATCTCGGCTCACTGCAACCTCTGCCTCCCAGGTTCAAGCGATTCTCCTGCCTCAGACTCCTGAGTAGCTGGGACTACAGGTGCCCGCCCCCACGCCTGGCTAATTTTTTGTATTTTTAGTAGAGACGGGGTGTCATCATGTTGGTCAGGCTGGTCTCGAACCTTCTATCTCGTGATCTGCCAGCCTTGGCCTCCCAAAGTGCTGGGATTACAGGCGTGAGCCACCGCGCCCGGCCCCAGCTTCTCAAATTGAAACCAAAATGTAAAGAAGTCTCAAAACTTACAAAATAAGGAAACGACGTGATTTTTATTATGGTCAAAAACTTGAATGGACCCCGGAGAAGATACAAGGTGGCAACTGAGCACGCAGAAAGTGTTTAACCTCATTCCTCACTCGGGAAGCGCGAACCGCTGCCCCGGCGAGACGCCACCAGGAAAATGGCCAAAATTTAAAAACACGAGGACGGCAGGAGCAGCTGGAGGCGCCGGCGGCCGCGGGGAGGGAGCGTGTCAGGCAGCTGCTGGCGGCGCCGCAAACCCTCACCGTCCAACTCGGCCCCCCGGGTGTTTTACCCAAGTGCAATGAAAACTTCTGTTCACAGGGAACCTGCCTGTGGAGGCGGCAACGGCTCACCCCCGGGCACCCCACGCGGAGGCGCCTGGAGTGTCCTCGTGGCGAGCGGCCACGGCTCGCGGTCTCGGCCGGAAGGGAAGGGTCGGACCAGGGCGGGCTGCGGGCTCGGCCCCTTCCCTAGCACCCAGGGGAAGGCCCAACCCTGGCTCCGCGGCCTCGAAGCGGGGGCGCGCGTGGGGAAAGCCCTGAAATTCGCAGCCTGCGCAACGCACGGGAACTCCCTCCTGCCTGGGAGGCGCCCTCGAGACACCGAGAGCCCGGCAGGCGCGTACTCAGCCCCTACCCTCGGCGCCCCCCCGCGCGCCCCCGCATTCTCTCCGAGCGCCCCCGGATCCCCCGCGCGCCCCCGGATCCCCCCGCGCGCCCCCGGCCCCCGCGGCAGGAGGGGAGGGGTCTGCGGGTGGGCGGGGCCTCAGCCGATCCAGGGGTCGGAGGCGGGCCGTGCGCCAAGCCCCGCCCCCGCGCGCCCCCGCCGCGCCGCGGTCGGCCGTCAGAAAGGCGCGCGCCCTCGCCTTTAACGCGGACCCGGGGGCGCGCGGCCCGCCAGGCGAGGGAGCGGCGGCCGCTGCGGGCCGGGCTGGGCCGGGGCTGAGGCCGAGCGAGCCGCGGGGCCGGCGCAGCCCCGGCCGGCGCCCACCATGCGGCGGCTGCGGCGCCTGGCGCACCTGGTGCTCTTCTGCCCCTTCTCCAAGGGCCTGCAGGTAAGCGCGGCGCGGGGAGGCCGAGGTCCAGCCCCGGGGGTGGGCCGAGCGCGGAGCGGGGCCCCGGGTTCGGACGCGAGCGGTTCATGAGCTCGAGTGGGCAGGGAGGAGGGGGCGGGGGCTCGGGAAGGCCCGGACTCTGGGGGAGGGGCGGTGGCGGCGACGGGAGGGTCCGGGCGCGGGGATGCTTTGGCCTGGAGGCCCCCGCCCCGACCTGCAGGCGGTCCCTGCCCCCAGGCCCAGAAGCCACACAAAAGCCCTTTCCCCTTTTCTCCACTTAAAAAATAAGGTGTGTTATTCTGCGGTGGAAAACTTGGGACACACAGAAACGCCCTGGCAAGGACATGACCTCCCCGCCCCGCCCCCTTCATCCCATCAGCCGGCCTTAGGGCAGGGACCCTGCCCCGACCCCGAGATGACCTTATATAAGTCACCGTCCCCTCCAGGGGCCTGGCCGTGTCAGCAGGGGAGGCCCGGGCTGCCTTGGGTTCCAGCTGCTGGAAGCCCCTTTCACCTTCCGCTTTGAGGGGACGCAGGCCAGGCCCATCAGGCTCCAACACCACCCCCCACCACCCGGGGCGGCCTCTGTCGGGTTGCCCTCCCAGGCCCTTCAGGACCCCAGCCGTCTGCCATAGGAGCCAGTCCTGGTCAGATCTGCCTGTACCTCCCTGGCCGCCGCCCAGCAGTCCTGGGGTCAGCAGGAAGCGGCTACCTGCCACGGTCCTGCCTGGGCTCAGGGCCTGGCTGGCTCAGCTCCCCTTCCGGGAAGAGGGTATGGAACCCAGCAGCTTAGGTTGCAGCGAGACCCACTGTGCCCACCTGGGACTTCAGGATGTGGTGGTCCCGTCCCAGCCCAGCGCTGGGGCAGGGTGTGAGCTAAAGGGTGGGAGCACCACCCCAATCGCTGGGAGGTGGGGCATGCAGTGGTCCCCTCCCCAGAGGAAGGGCCTGGACCAAAGGCTGCAGAAGGGACGCCAATGCTGGGAGCCCCACCCAGGAATGGCAGGAGAGGGGTGCAGGCTGCTCCCAGGGCGGCTGGCTCAAGACCAGAGCTCCAGTGGGAGCCCACCCTGCCCCTCCTGTGGCATGGGCCTCAGTCTCCTGGCCTCATGAACTGCCCTTCTGGGTTAGTGCTGTGGGGCTCCCAGCCCACCATCTGCACCTGCTGGGCTGAGGACTATGATGCTGTGGCATCCCCTGGGCGACCCTCCACACCCTCCAAGTGGCTACACCCGGAGCTGGTCCCCGCCTGCCCCTGCAAAGGCCCAACCCAGGTCCTGCATGGTGGGGCAGCTTCCACACTCAAGCTATGCCAGGCCTGGCAGTCAGGGTGGGCCAGGGAGCACTGTGGGGGCCTTGTAGAGCAGCTGCTTGGGACCCCAGGACCCAGAGCGGGTCAGGGATGGCAGCTGGGGAAGTGCCAGTGTACGATCAAGGCCTGGGGGAAGGCTGGGCAAGGTGGCTCATGCTTGTAATGCCAGCACCTTGGGAGGCTTGGTGGGAGGATCCCTTGAAGCTGGGAGCTGGAGGCTGCAGTGAGCTGTGACTGGACCACTATACTCCAGCCTGGGCAACACAGCAAGACCCCGTCTCAAAAGAACAACAAAAATGCTGGGGATGAACTGAGCTGGCCAGGCGGAAACAGGCCCTGGCCCAAGCCCAGATGGGGCACTGGGGAGCAGAACTAGGCGAGTCCCCAGCGTGGCATCATTGTCTGCAGCTAGGGTCACTCCTGGACCGTGGCCGGCCACAGCCTCCTGCTCCTGGCTTCCTCCGAGGCCCTGCCCATGCTGGGCCTCCCTGCATTGCCCTGCCTCAGGCACGTTCGCCCCAGAGGGAGCCGCCGGACCTTATCCTGCCAGAACAACACCCACGCCCCACTGCTTCTCTGCTTTCCTGTTTTTCATCTTGAGCAAATCTGCCGGAAACAGACACAGTGCCCAGGACAAGTGGTCTGAGGGGGCAGAACCAACCTGGGCCTGGAGGGCTCCCCTGCCAGCCACACCATCTGTTCTAGGCCCCCCAGGATCCCACTGCCGCTGGAGCTCTGGGCCCTTCCCTGACTGCTGGGGGTCCTCCCTCCGTAGCCCTGCCTGGGGTGGCCACCAGTGAGTGGATGCCAGGGAACCGAGAGGCCAGGGCCCACCTCTCCAGAAAGAACCAGAAAAATTACCCCAGCTGCCTTGTCTTCGTGGAGAGGCTGGTGACCTCATTTTAGGAAGGAGGCCCCTACTCATGGCAAGAGCAGAGCTGTAGCCCATGACCTCTGATGGGGGCCCTGACTTGGCCAGGTGGGGTGTGGCCAGGCACTCCCCAGAGGAGATCTGACCAGTGGGCACCCTCTCCCTGGCCACAGGTGGACAGGAGGCCACAGGGGTGCTTGGAGCCAGCAGTGGGGCCTCTCTGGGAGGAAGCTGGCCCCCAAGCCTGGACCCTTCTGCCTTCGGCTGCACATCAGGGATATCTGAGCCCCCTGCATGTGGCAAGTCCCCTCTGCTGGTTACTCCTGGACAGTGCCTGAGAGGCCTGAAATTTGCTAGGAGGCTGGGGAGAGGGAAGGTGGCACGCAGCTGTTCCTGGCTGTCACCTTTCGAAGCCCAGCTTGGAGGCCTAGGTGGGATGGCTTGCCCAGCACTGTGAGCCAGCACTCTAGAGCCTGTGCCAGCAGGGAAACTGAGGCAGAGGGACTGAGGACGGCAGAGTGACCTGGAGCCCTCCCTAAAAGCCAGTTCCCAGACGTCTGGGTCAGCTGTAGACAGGGGCCAGGGGCTGTGTGCTTACTTTTTTTTTTTTTTTTTTTAAGACGGAGTCTTACTCTGTTGCCCCGGCTGGAGTCTAGTGGTGCAATCTCAGCTCACTGCAACCTCTGCCTCCTGGGTTTAAGCTATTCTCCTGCCTCAGCCTCCTGAGCAGCTGGGATTACAGGTGTGTGCCACCACGCCCGGCTAATTTTTGTACTTTTGGAGACAGAGTTTTGCTCTGGTTGCCCAGGCTGGAGTACAATGGCATGATCTCAGCTCACTGCAACCTCCACCTCCAGGGTTCAAACGATTCTCCTGCCTCAGCCTCCCAAGTAGCTGGAGTTACAGGCATGCACCACCACACCCAGCTAATTTTGTATTTTTAGTAGAGATGGCATTTCACCATGTTGGTCAGGCTGGTCTTGAATTCCCCACCTCAGGTGATCCACCTGCCTCGACTTCAGGTGACCCACCTCTGCCTCCCAGAGTGTTGCGATTACAGGCATGAGACACTGTGCCTTAATTTTTAATTGTGGTAAAAGACACGTCGCATAAATGTGTCATCTTAACCCTGTTGATGTGCAGTTCAGTGGCACCAAATATATTCGCCTTGTGTGGCGGCCACCTCCCTCTGTCCACAGAGCTCTGCATCCCTCAAACCGAAGCTCTGTCCCCGTCACACGCACTCCCCGCCCCTCCCAGCCCCTGGCTCCCCACTCTCCTTCCTGTCTCTGTGGTTTTGGCAACTCCGGGACCTCGTGTAAGTGAGGTCCTGCAGGCTTTGTCCTTTGGTGACGGGCTTGTTTCACTGAGCCTCTCGTCCTGGGGGTCCTCCCTGCTGCGGTGAATGTCAGGATCTCCTTCCTTCTCAGGGTGCAGTCGCGCTCCGAGTATGGATACACCACCTCTACCATCCATCCCTCGCTGTGAACTCAAGCACTGCCCACCGCCAGGCTCTTGTGAACATCGGTGTCTGAATCTGCGTCTTTTTTTTTTTTTGCTTTGCCACCCAGGCTGGAGTGTGGTGTGCGATCACAGCTCACTGCAGCTTCAACTTCCCGGGTTCAGTCAGTCCTCCTGCCTCGGCCTCCCAAGTAGCTGGGACTACAGGTGCGAGTTACCACGCCCGGCTAATGTTGGTATTTTTAGTAGAGACGGGGTTTCACCATGTTGCCCAGGCTGGTTCCCAACTCCTGGGCTCAAGCGATCCACCTGCCTCAGCCTCTCAGAAAGCTGGGATTACAGGGTGAGCCACCGTGCCCCGCTAATTTTTGTATTTTTGTAGAGACAGGATTTCACTATGTTGCCCAGGATGGTCTCAGACTCCTGGGCTCAAGTGATCCACCTGCCTCAGCCTCCCAGAGGGCTGGAATTTACAGGCGTGAGCCCCTGCACCTCGAGCCTGTGTCGCTTAAAGGCTTCCTGGATGTGGCTGGGTTGGGGTCCTGCAGCCCTGTTCTCCAAACCTGGTTCTCTCTACTGGCCTGGTCCGGCCGGAACTTCCCAGCAGTCTGCATTACAGTGGGGATAATACGGGCAGTGGCGCTCCCGTGGGCGCTGCTCACCTGCCTTGCGCCGAGGTGATGGTCATGAAATGAGGTCAGGACAGGAAGGGTCTGTAAAAATACCTTCACTCAGCAAAGGAAAGAATCGGCCACCTGGTAGTCCCCTGCCCATTTATTTGTACCTGCCCATGACACTGAAAGGTCTGGGTGGTGCCTGCTCCCACCTCAACCCCCTGCAGCCCCTGGTGTGTGGCCCTGGAGAGGCAGAGCCAGGAGGGGAGTGTCACTGAGCTGGGGTGGTTCTAGAAGATGGGGCACCAGCCAGCCAAGGGGATAGCAGGCAAAGACTGGGGTGGACCCAGAGGCCCCTTCTGCAGGAAGTGGGGGCGAGGGCACCCCGAGTGCGGGCACCCCAAGGGCACTGCTCACTTGGCCGCTTCCCCAACAGGGCCGGCTCCCAGGCCTGAGGGTCAGGTGCGTCTTCCTGGCCTGGCTGGGCGTGTTTGCAGGCAGCTGGTTAGTGTACATGCGCTACTCGTCCTACTCGGAGCTCTGTCGCGGCCACGTCTGCCAGGCGGTCATTGTAAGTGTCGCTGCGTGGGCTGGGGACTGGGCCGCTCCCCCTTGCTGGCCAAGATGCTGGGGCACCAGGCCCTGGAGACACCTTCCTCCCCGACCCAGGGCCCACGAGGCATGTGGGTTTCCAGGTGGAATCTGCAAAGCTGCCTCCGGCTGGGTGTGGAGGATGGGGGTCCAGGGGAGGATGGGGGAGACATGGGGGCAGCTGCAGGAGAGCAGGAGAGGCTGGGGGCTGGGGGCAGACAGCAGGGCATACTCCAGAAATGTTTGGGAGAGAGGATGCTTAGCAGGAAGCCTGGGGTGGGTGGGCAGCTGGCCTCGCTGGCCGGGATAGAGGCCCCTGTGTGATGGCCTTAGTGGCCTTTCTAGCTTCCCTGGGACAAGGGGTCCCCAAGGCCGGTGGCAGGGCAGTGTCCTCCACAGCCTCCCCCTTGGGGAGACAGGGCTAAGTCCCCTGTCGTGTGAGCATGTGTGTCTGGGCGCAAGCGTGGCCACGAGCACACACCAAGGTGACCCCTGCCCCTCTTTCTGCATCCTGTGACTCGCTGGAAGGGAGCTCCAGCTCCATCTTCCTGGCAAACCCTGGACTTGCCCAGAGCTAGGCAGGTCCCCCAGGCCATTTCGACCCCGGCCTGGTTCCGAAGCTCCGCTCCCCTTGGGGCCAGGCCTGGGCAGAGAAGGGCCTGCCCTGCAGCAGCAGCTGCTGTGGGTCATGGGACGGGGGATTGGGCGCAGGGAGACCCAGGTTCAGCGCTGCCTCTGTCAGATGGGGAGGGGCCTCTCCTGGCAGCTGGGTGGTAGATGAAGCCACCAGGTGGCTGTGGGCAAACCTGTGCCCCCAGAGCTGTGTATGATGGGGCCACATGTGGAAAGGCCCAGAGGTGGCAGAGGGGGAGTGGGGTATGGGGTCTGCAGCAAGAGCTTCTGTGCCCAGGACTTGTTTAGAGCCCATGCCAGCCCACAGGGGGGCTCCAGGCCCCGGCACCAGACCTTGCTCACCCTCGAAGTCCAGGGGGCCTCTAGGCTCAGCGTGGCATGGGGGTGGTACATTGGGCTTATCCTGGGGCCATGGGTGGGGAAGGCTGCGCCCCAAGTCATGCACCCCAGGGACTCCTGGAAGGACAGGAGGTGGAGGGGCTGGACCTCCAGGCCAGGGTGGAGTAGGGGGGCGGCGGGTGGGAGTGGGCAGAGGATTCACATTGCGAGGCGGGTTCTGAGTATCTGCTGGGTGACATCTCTGTACCTACTGGGTGCCTGACTGTGGAGGCTGCTGAGGAGCAGGAGGTGTCCCCCAAACAAGGGGAGCTTCAGCCTCAGTATCCCAGGGCGCCCTGACCCTTCGCACAGCGGCATTTCCATGGCTGCTCATAGCCTTCCCAGAAGTCAGGCCAAGCCCAGCTCTCCCGAAGCCACTTCGGGGCCATGGAGACATCCCCTCCTTTCCAGAGGAGGTTACCTGCCTCGCCTCATGGGGGCATTGGATGCCTCAGAGAGGCGCAGAGGCTGGCCCCAGCTCACACAGCGAGGTGGCATTAGTGTGGGGTCAGTCCCAGGTTCCACCAGGGTCCTCAAGGGGCCGAGAACTGCATTGAGTACCACTGGGCCCTGCTGCAGACAGGAGACAGGCTGGGCGACGAGGGGACTGACTGGGGACCGATGTGCGGGGTGGGGGTGCCTGAGGAGGCCAAGCGCACACCCACCCCCACCCCGCCTCAGCCTTTGAGGAAGCCCCTTCCCACCCTGCTAGGTGCAGGGAGGTGCCCAGGACCGAGGGGGCAGCCCCATCTCCCCACCCCTGGGGGACCCCAGAGCCCCAGCCCCAGCCTGGCAGACGGCAGCGTATGCCAGGAGCAGGGTCTCCTGCAGGTCTGGGGCTCCGGGCACAGGGGGCTGGTCTGGGGACAGGAGGGACCTTGCCATGAAGGGTCTGCCTGCAAGGTGGAGGGCTGGACGAGTGCACGTTTACTTCATCCTCCTTTTCTGTCTGGACGAAGAGACGACATTTCTGTGCTGCTGGCACAGACGCTGCCTTCACGACTCACATGGGGGGTCCTTGGCCTCCACTTGGCCCATCTGACTTCTGTTCCCATCCCTGGTGTGCCGGGCGTGGGAGATGAGGGGATTGGGGGGGCGGGGGAGGCAGGGGACCCTCCGTCTCCCCAGCCCTGGAGGGTGGGATGTTCTGAAGCTCCCTTCCCAGCTCCCTCCAAGCCTGCTCGGCCAGGCTCCATGGCAACGGAGGCTGTACATCCAGAAATTCTCCCCCCACCCACAGAGGGGTGGGCCAGCTCCGTGCTCTGTCACCTCCCGTGGGACGCTGGGATTCAGGGGCTGCCAGGCTCCCGGAGCTGGGCTGGGGACTAAGGGGCAGCAGCCAGCCCTGGGCCTGATGTAATCACCGCTAAGTGTCTCCCTGGGGGTCTGGCTAAGGAGGGGGCCTGTGGGACCTGGAAGGGCAGGCGGGGGAGTCACTGTGGGGCCCCGGGGGTCCGTTTCTAAGCCTTGACAAACAGTTCTGACAATAGCCATAGCGCTTGAGCCTGGGCATTGGCCACGTGGGGCTGGGAGAAGAGGCGGAGGTCAGGGCTCCGTTGCCTGCTGGGTCCAGTCATCACGATAGAAAACAAGTGCAGAGATTCCTCACTGATCCGGGCAGAGAGGGCGCCATCAGTCAGAAGGGCATCACCTGAGTGGGGATGAAGAGTCAAGCAGAGAGGAAAGCACGTTGCAGATGGTGGTGTAGACACGGGACAGGGCGAGTCTCATTCACCAGCCAGTGCCTGGAGGGTCCAGAGAGCCGAGGCTGCTGGGCGGGAGAGCTGCCTCCAGGTTCTTGCCTCCGGCCCTGGCCCAGCTTGACCACTGGGTGTGGTATTTGTCTCACATCCAAGCCGTGGCCTTGGCTGTGCCGTCGTTACAGGATCCAGCACCGTGGGATGGGATGGGCGGGGACCAGACCAGGGGTTGGCAGGGCTGCCCCTGCAGCCAACAGGCCCACCCTGCAGCCGCTGATGGCATGAGCCAGGGCCCAGCACTGCCTGTGCGAGGGGCTGGCAGCTTGCAAACCACAGCAAGTGGAGGTCCCTGCCAGCTGGTGGGTGCTGGGCCCACAGCATGGCTTAGGGATGGGCGTGGGCTGGAGGCAGCCCAGTCGCCAGCTCTGGCAGTTTGGGGGTCTGAGAAAAGGTGGCCAAAGAACAGGGGCCCAGTGGGTGCTGAGGCAGTGACTGAGGTGATGGGGGCTTGGCCCTCCATGCCCCCTTCTCACCTACCTGGCCCTGCCCATGGTCCCTTCCTCCCAGGGGTCCCAGAGGAATGGGTGCAGCTGGGCTTTGGATGTGTGGGGAGAGGCTCAGTGGGGCAGGGGGTGTGGCTGGCGCCCCTACACCCTGCACCTGTCCTCTCAGTGGGGAGGGGCTCAGCAGGGCAGAGGTGTGACTGCTCCCCCACACACACACCCTGCACCTGTCCCCTCAGTGTGACCAGTACCACAAGGGCATCATCTCGGGCTCCATCTGCCAGGACCTGTGTGAGCTGCATCTGGTGGAGTGGAGGACTTGCCTCTCGGCGGCCCCGGGCCAGCAGGTATGGCCTCGGGTGAGGAGGGGAGCCTGGGGTGATGCACCCATGCAGGGGGAGAGGGATGTCTGCACGGAGGTCCTATGGCCTTGTCCAGGTATACGGCGGGCTCTGGCGGGACAAGGATGTGACCATCAAGTGTGGCATCGAGGAGGCGCTGGACTCCAAGGCCCAGTCGGACACGGCCCCCCAGCGGGAGCTGGTGCTATTCGACAAGCCCACTCGGGGCACCTCCATCAAGGAGTTCCGGGAGATGACCCTCAGCTTCCTCAAGGTCAGGCAGCACTTTTGGAGGGCCAGGCAGGAATCCACACCAGGGCATGTGCCCAGCAGGCGGCCCTGGCACCAACATGCCCAGTGCAAAAGCATAGATGGGTCAAGTGGACCCCAGGCAGACCTTCCATCCCCTAGCCCCTGGGCAGGGGCCCTGCCAGGGAAGGAGCCTCTCCAGGGCTGGGGGCAGGGGTTGGGGGACTGGCAGGCTGGCAGTTGAGGCCCTGAGGTCAAGAGGGGGCTCCTGCAGTCCAGAGCCATGGGTCCAGCCCAGCAGGTGCCCCAAGTGGAGCCCAGGGCTTACAGAGAGGGGCTGCCTCCCCGGGCTTCAGCCAGCGTGTGGCTCCATCCGCCGATGCTCATCCTGGGAAGCTCTGAGGCTTCTCTCCCCAGGCGCCCAGCCCGAAGCACCCTGGTACCCAAGGCTGCCGGGAGGCGGGGAGGTCTGTCTGCAGCCGCAGCACAGGCCGGAGGGTGAGTGGGCACATCTCTGGCTGCCTCCTCCACCCATGTGGCTGCAGGCTGGGACCCGTAACCTGGCAGATGTGCCGGTCTGGTCCGCAGCCTGCTCTGCCGGGGGGTCTGGGTCAAGGCCAGGTCATACTCCCAGACACCAAATCAACTGGGTTTTCCTTTCTTTTGGTCCCAAATGCCAGGCGAACCTGGGCGACCTGCCTTCCCTGCCGGTGCTAGTGGGCCAGGTCCTGCTCATGGCTGACTTCAACAAAGACAACCGGGTGTCGCTGGCAGAAGCCAAGTCCGTGTGGGCCCTGCTGCAGCGTAACGAGTTCCTGCTGCTGCTGTCCTTGCAGGAGAAGGAGCATGCCTCCCGACTGCTGGGCTACTGCGGGGACCTCTACCTCACCGAGGGCGTGCCCCACGGTGCCTGGCACGCGGCCGCCCTGCCCCCCCTGCTGCGCCCGCTGCTGCCGCCGGCCCTGCAGGGTGCCCTCCAGCAGTGGCTGGGGCCTGCGTGGCCATGGCGGGCCAAGATCGCCATCGGCCTGCTGGAGTTCGTGGAGGAGCTCTTCCACGGCGCCTATGGGACCTTCTACATGTGCGAGACCACGCTGGCCAATGTGGGCTACACGGCCACCTACGACTTCAAGATGGCTGACCTGCAGCAGGTGGCCCCCGAGGCCGCCGTGCGACGCTTCCTGCAGGGCCGCCGCTGCGAGCACAGCGCCGACTGCACCTACGGGCGCGACTGCAGGGCCCCGTGCGACAGGCTTATGCGGCAGTGCAAGGGTGACCTCATCCAGCCCAACCTGGCCAAGGTGTGTGCGCTGCTGCGGGGCTACCTGCTGCCCGGCGCACCCGCCGACCTCCGCGAGGAGCTGGGCACACAGCTGCGCACCTGCACCACGCTGAGCGGGCTGGCCAGCCAGGTGGAGGCACATCACTCGCTGGTGCTCAGCCACCTCAAGACCTTGCTCTGGAAGAAGATCTCCAACACCAAGTACTCCTGATGCGGCAGTGGGGGCCCTGGCCACCCTTCCTGGAGCTGGCCTGGGGCCTGGGTGCTGGGGTCCAGCCCCATCTCTAGGAATACAGTCGGAAATGTTAAATGATGTTGCAGAATCGTTCCCCTGAGGTCAGGGCCCTGGACCCCACACCACAGACGTGAGGACATCCTGGCTCACAGCAGAGGCAGGGGGCCCTGGAAGGGGTTTGTTACTCTGAAGAACATGATGTAAATAAACAGCTTTTATGTAATGCCCAGGGGCCCAGGGCTGAGTATCCTGACCCCCATCGACGCTGCGCATGGGACCCTTTGCCCCACTGTGGCAAAGTGGCTGGGGTTGGGCCCCTGAATCCTGGGGAGGCAGCCCTCTGGTGTCAGTCAAAGGTGAGGTCTATTCTAGAGCCCCTGCCTGCCCTACACTGCTGAAGGTGCCAGGGCAGTTCCCCAAAAAGGAGCTTCTGAAGGAACCAACGACCGGGACCCCAAACCTGGACCATGGCACCACAGGCGAAGAAAACGGCGTTCTAGTGAAACAGATTTTACAAAATCCAGCCGTGAGACGTGGAACTCATTCCCTAGGAAACAGCCTCAGGATGGCCATCTTCTCCGGCCCTGTGTGCTCTCTCCAGTAGCCCAGGAAACCCAGCAACCATCCCCCAGGGGGACAGGCAAGGACTTGGGCGGGATCCCAACGCAGGAACACCGTCCAGTGCGGGATCTGCTCCACAATGAACGAGTTGAGACACAATCCATTCCGTTCTACCATTTATTCTCAAATTTTGCCAACACAGAAATATTATCCTTGAAGAAATGTGCATTAACTCTTAATTCACTTCATCCTGTATTTTAAAATAAATGTTTTCCATATAGATTTTTCCTCCTTGGGGGGAAAAACAACAAAAACAAGATGACTCAAATACAGTTAAAAAAAAAAAATTCAGGATCTTAGGTTCCAGGCAGTTCAAAGATAGCCAAATGGTTCTTTTTTTCACCAGAATACCACAATGGTAGAACTTAAGACTCGGGATACTAAAATGGAGGGGCGGTCCCAGCAGCTGCCCCTGGCCGGCTGGAACACACAGCACTACCCCAGCAGAGGCGGTGGGCATCCTGATGCCAGCCTGCCCATCCCTGGAATGAAAGCAGAGCAGGAGCTGCCACTGTGGCGCTGGGGGCAGGTGGGCGTGTGGAATGCTGGGCTCTGAGGCTGCAGACACCCTGGGTGCCGGTGGTCCCAGAGGGAGCGAGGCCTGTACCTCTGTTCCAGCCAGCCTCCTGGCACGGAGCTGGGCCCACATCCTGGCCTCTGCATCTGAAACACCAACAAGGACAGTGCCGCAAGCCAGGGTTCTTTGACCTGGATTCACCGAATGACCTTCAGGGAACCCAATTCATCAATTCTCTAAATTTTTTTTTTTTTTTTTTGAGACAGAGTCTTGCCATGTTGCCCAGGCTGGAGTGCAGTGGTGTGATCTCAGCTCACTGCAACCTCCACCTCCCGCGTTCAAGCGATTCTCCTGCCTCAGTCTCCCGAGTCGCTAGGATTACAGGCACACACCACTACAGCCGGCTACCTTTTGTGTTTTTAGTAGAGATGAGGTTTGAGGCTGTTGGCCAGGCTGGTCTCGAACTCTTGACCTCAGATGATCCGCCTGCTTCTACCTCCCAAAGTGGTGTGATAATAGTATTTTAGTTATCTTTCCTGATACGATCTCATAGCAGAAGTCTGACACTGGCACTGCTGACTTAGGGCCATGTCACTCTTCATGGTGGGGCGCCCCAGGCATTGCAGGACATGCAGCTGCACCCCCCACTCCCACCCATTTTGGGAAGAGGAATCCTGTTTCCAAAGTGACCCAGAGACACCTCCAGGCAAGGCAGCTCCTGACCCCTACCCAGGGCCCTTGCTCTGCACAGGAATTGCACTCCTCGCATTAGTACTGCTGGACAAAGCATAGCTTATTCATCCCAGCTCAGGTGGTCTTAGTCACACTTGCCCAAGGCCTCCCAGGCAGACCCACAGAACTGTTTCCAGAACGAGGCCTGGGGGTGGATCCACACTCACACTTCATTTATACATATCTATGCCTCAGGGTTCCCAGCAATGCTGCTGCCCCTCCCTCACGGAGCAAACCAGGTAAGGTGGTCACCAAAGCGAAAACCCAAATAAATGCACCTGGCTTTGGCTCTGAGTAATGTCAGGCTATAAACCATTCCCAGTGCTCACTGGCCCCGGAACACTGAGTGTAGAAATTGCCACTTTCTCTCTGCCCCGACGTCACAGGCACAGCAGAGCAACTGTCTGCAGCGCGGCAGGTCCAGGACAGCATCTGCAGGGCAGCCAGAGCCGAAGCCAGGGAGGGAGGGAGGGAGGGCCAGCCTCAGCCTTGCCTCTTACCGGGTGGGGCCGGTTGGTCACTCTGGCCACTGCTCACACTGGAAGTCCATCACAGGCTAAGTCACCTCCTTCCTGTGTTTAAATAACAAGAATGCTTGGCACAGAATCAACACAATAAAGGAGCTGCTGTTACCGCTATTAACTGAGACATCAGCAAACCCTTCCCTGGTCCAGTCCATCGTGATCCTGACACAGTGTGTGGCATGGCAGGTGGATCACGAGGTAAAGAGTTCAAGACCAACCTGGCCAAGATGATGAAACCCCACCTCTACTAAAAGAACCAAAAATCAGCCAGGCATGGCAGTACATGCCTGTAATCCCAGCTACTTAGGGGGCCAAGGTTGCAGTGAGCTGAGATCGCACCACTGCACTCCAGCCTGGGCAACAGACTCAGTCTCAAAAAATAAACCAACTCACTAATGAAGGCTGCTCCTGGTGAGGGCACCCTCTACCTTCCCACTGTCCCTTCAGACCTCTAGCAACCGGCACGGCCAGCATGGCACGGCACAGCACGAGAGTGAAAAAGCCCACTCACAAGACCCAGCCTCTCCCCCTGATGCCAGTGCAGGAAAACAGATGCCCAGTCCACAAATCAGGAGTGTCAGACTATGAAACATTCAAACGTTCATGGGGCAGAACGCTGACCGTAGACATAGCCTCTCTAATCTCTGCCACCTATCGACACATATGTGACACAGCAGCCACATGTGCAACGCCTCTAGGGGCAGCATCAGGCTGAAGATGAAATGATTCGTTATTTCCCTGGGGAGAGAGCTTCTAGCCACAATGTGAACGTAAGCCCGACCAGTCCCTCCAGTCTCGGAAGACGTCGCATAGCAGGGCTTAGTAACACTGTGGGGGAGTGACCCTGGTCCAGCACCAACGCACCAACTTACCCAACACCCCAGCACCCCTCGCACGTGTGTTTCCAGTGAGCAGATGTCCTAGAGAAAAAAGAAATCCCAATTTTGTACAAATCTTGCAACCACCACAGAGGGGCATCATACAAAGACTGTTTTTTGGGAGGCCAAGGAAGGTGGATCACTTGAGGTCAGGAGTTCAAAACTAGCCTGGCCAACGTGGTGAAACCCCGTCTCCGCTAAAAAATTTAAAAAAAAAAAAAATTAGCAGGCGTAATGGCCGGCGCCTGTAATCCCAGCTACAAGACTGGGGCAGGAAAATCGCTTGAACCCGGGAGGCAGAGGTTGTAGTGAACCGAGATTTCGCCATTGCACTCCAGCCTGGGCGACAGAGCAAAACTCCGTCTCAATTAAAAAAAAAAAAAAAAGATTTGCTGCATCTGATCTCCAGGAAGGCGGACTCAAGAAGGTCCCTGCCACCAAAAGCTCCGTCTTAACGGCCATTCTAGAAAAATCCGACTCATGTTACTCCCTCCGCTTACTCTCTGCCAATCTGCGGGAGGGGAAGTTGAGAAGTTGAGTCACAACAGTGGCCACGGAACGCCGATCCCCTGCAGGTGTCCAGGGACCAGGACCACGAGGCGGATGCCCTCCTGTAATATCGTATTTAGTCCGGGAGTCACCGGACTCCCTCCGCCACGACAGCCTCCCGCTGAGCGGCCAGTCACACGGAAACACCCGACGCGTGGACACAGCTCGAGAAATCCATTTCTCGAAGATGCCGACACACGAGGCGACGCCCCCAAAGCCTCCGCGACTCGGGGACGCAGCAGCAGGGGCGGAAGGGGCGCGCGTGAACGGGGCGCTTCCTCTTAGGTCCGAACTCGCGCACTCGGCTCTCACCAGGCTTCCCGAAGCTTCCTGGCTGGAAACCGCGAGGGGAGGGACACAGCACAGGAGCCTGCTCCGGGGCCCGGGCCCCCATCCCGCGGCTCACGCGGCCAGGATGCCCCAAGTCAGCGCCCGCCCCCGCCTCGCACCCGGAGCCCCCACCGGGCAGCAGAGCACCGAGAGAGCGAAGCTGCAGGGCGGTAGCCGGGGAAGGGGCTCGGGAAGGGCCCGGGAGAAGGCGGCGAAAACGCAACTCGCCATGGCAGCCGCCGGCGCGCGCAGAGGTCGAGGGAGGGCGCACCACGCCTTTTATAGCGCGTACGGCGGCCCGTGAGGGTCAACCCTCCCCGCCGCGCGCGCTCCAGCCGCAGCGCCCCCAGCTCCCTGGCCCTCCGTGGCCCCCGCTCTGTTCCCCGTGCCCGCAGGTGGGCGCAGCTCCGTGGCTGGCGCGCGGCGCGTGGGTTCGCCACGCGGAGCAGTAGCAGCGTCCTGACCCGTGTCCTGCTCCGCGACCGCCCCCACGGAGCCCGCCGTCTCCGACCCGCCGGGTGCCGGGCACGCCATGGACACGCGTGGCTCGCCGTTTTCGCGACGGCTTCCCAGGCCGGGTCAAAAGGACGCTCCACGAGCCCGCGGGTACCGGTGGTGTCATTCTGGTTCGCTTTCGGTCTGGTGCCGGCTCCGGCTCTGGACGTGGCGCCGCCGCTGGCCCGGCCTCTGCACCTGGCACTGGCTCGAGGGCTGGACTGGGAGCTGGGTCGGACTCTGGAGCTGGTTTCGGAGCTGGTGCCTGAGCCGTCACTAGAGGGGGCCGTGGACGTGGCGATAGAGCTGCGTGTTTCTGCGGTGGGTGGTAGCGCGGCCCGGCGGTGTAGGGAGGTCTGAGCTCCTGCAGGAACTGGCCTGGCGTGAGCCGCGGAGCTGAAGCTGGTCCTGTAGCTGCTGCTGCCCCGGCTCTTGTTTCTGAACCTGACGCTGATATTTGGCCCTAGCCATGCCAGAGGTTTCAGATCTACTGGTGGCTAGAGAGTGGATGGGTGCTGGAGCTCTACTGGAGCCGGCACAGAGGTGCGAGGCCTGCCCCTGTCTCTGAGTGTGCAGCCGGAGCTGGTGATGCAGCTGGCCCTCCCGAGCTGCTGGGAGAGCTGGTACAGGAGCTGGCTCTAGCTCTGTAGCTGGTGTAAGCGCCCGCTGTGGAGAGAGTGCAAGAGACGTCTGCACCTTCAGAGTTACCGAGTCTACGGCACCCCGTCCCAGCACCTGCGCCATGCTGGGGAGCACATCTACCAAGCACTTACTGGGGTGCACAGCCCCGGGGCAGGCCACAACCTGCTGAGACCCAGGAGAGGAGCTGCCCCAGGACAGTGGGGCACGTACAAGGTGGAGACGTCGCATCTGCTGCCCTGGGTTACAGGACAGAGGTCAGAGGTTAAGTATACAGCACTTGGGTGCAGAAGGTCAACCCCGGCCGGGCACGGTGGCCCAAGCCTGTGTTCCCAACACTTTGGAAGGCCGAGGCGGGTGGATCACCTGAGGTCAGAAGTCCTCATGGCCGGCCTCATCGCCTCTTCAAAGGCCCCACCTCTCCATAACGTTCACATTGGCAACATCTGAATTTTGGAGAGGATCAAACCACATTCCCATTCAAAACAAAATCAAAGTCCACTCGGCACCGGGGCTCACGCTTGTAACCCTAGCACTTTGGGAGGCTGAGGCGGGTGGATCACCTGAGGTGAGGTGTTCAAGACCAGCCTGGCATATATGGTGAAACCCTGTCTCTACAAAAATACAAAAATTAGCCAGGCATGATGGTGGACGCCAGTAATCCCAGCTACTGAGGAGGCTGAGTCGGGAGAATCGCTTGAACCCTGGAGGCGGAGGTTTCAGTGAGCTGAGATCATGCCACTGCACTCCAGCCTGGGCGACAGAGCGAGACACCCTCTCAAAAAAATAAAAATAATTAAAAAAAAAAAACAAAGAAAACAAAAATGACAGCAACAGCCCACCCGCGGTCCCAGAACACTCACACTTTCTGTGATGACTCAGAATTTCTTCCAGGCTTCACGGATCACCATTCTGGATAAGACAACAAATACACTAAACGGGCTGCCTTTCCCTCCCTGCTCCGGCAGGCTCTCCTTCCAGGCTCTCCCGCACCACAGCCCTGAGGGTTTGGACGTTCTGGAATGGCTCTGCTGATTGCACTGATGGGGAGGGCTTTGAAGGAGCATGTAAATATCGTTCAGGTCGACGTCTGGGTGAAGCTGGCCTAAGACTTTCTGGCAGAAAATGCCAGGACTCTGGGCCTCAGTCCAAACGCAGGCGTCCCTGTGGAGGGCCTTGGATGGGGCAGTGGATTCAGGATTGGGAAGATGGGGACGGCATGCCCCCGCCCCCGGTCATGTGAGAGAGGTGGAAGGGTCAGTGCAAGTCAGAGGACCCAGTGGAGTCCCTCGGGGCTGCCTCGGTGCCACTGGGGTTGCAGAGTGGGAGAAGCAAGTGTAGTCCTGCTGTGACATTAGGTGGAAATCGCCCTAGGATGTTACGAGTAACACCCCAGGACGTCTTGGCCATGAGCAGGGATCAGGCCCCATGGGGGAGGAGGAGAGTGCTGGGGAGGTCTGACCCTGGCCGGGTGGGGAAGATGGGGGAAGGTGACTGTGAGGGCCGAACAGTGCCCCCGAAATGTCATTCCACCTGAACCTGTGACTGTGACCTTGTGTGGAAATGGCGTATCTGGGTGCAGTGGCTCACATCTGTAATGCAGCACTTTGGGAGGCCAGGCTGGGAGGATCGCTTGAGCCCAGGAGTTCAAGACCAGCCCAGGCAGCATCGAAAGACCCTAGCTCTACAAAAAGTAAAAACAAAAAATCAGCTGGATGTGGCACTGCTCACTCAGCCCAGCTACTCGGGAGGCTGCGGTGGGAGGTCACTTCAGCCCAGGATGTCGAGGCTGGAGTGAGCCGTGATTGTGCCACTGCCTTTCAGCCTGGGCCACAGAGTGAGACCCTGTTTCAAAAGAATAAATCAAAAGACAAAATAAGGCCCTAGATGCAATGACTGGTGTCCTGGGTGAGAAGAGGGGAGGCTGGCCACAGGGGAGACAAGGCCACGGAAGGCGGGGCAGGGATGGGAGCTGCGGAGCCCCAGCCCCACAGTGCCCAGGCTGCTTGCACCGCCCAGCTGGAAGGG
The DNA here is from genome assembly GCA_963574635.1 of Cheracebus regulus. NCBI lineage: Eukaryota > Metazoa > Chordata > Mammalia > Primates > Pitheciidae > Cheracebus > Cheracebus regulus. The sequence goes on from CAUYQU010001244.1 coordinate 44,729, forward strand.
ACCGGAAAGAGCCCCCTTGGACCCCTTCGAGGGGAGTACAGTGCGGCAACAGCCGGGTGTGGCCTTTGAGCCTCTAGAACAAGAATGAGCTTCCGATGCCCTAGCTCCCAGTTTGCAGTACTGGGGCAGCCCAGGACCTCCCACAGCCGGGGGCCATTCACTGTGCAGGCCTGATGTGCAGCTGCAGACACACTCGGCCTGACCCCATGGCCACCTGCTTTCCGTCACCTGGAGGTCAGCTCTTTGTTAGGGCTTTTGCTTAACAGAAAGGAGAAAGACAACCTAGTCACATGGAGTGAAACAACTGTCAGCCCATACTGGTGACTCTGGGTCTTAAACACCTCCCATGAGACGCTGCAGGTGCCAAGCCCCGTGCAAGAACCTGCAGACTCTGACTCAAATTGTGGGGTCTCACAAGAGCCTCAGGCCACTCCCTGCACCTTTTCGCCCCAACCTGGATCTCAGAGGCCCAGCGGAGTGACCACTGTAATTCCAGCACAGAACTGCACAGGGCCTGGGAGGCGGGCGGGGGGCGTCCAGGGGCACTGGCCAGCCCCATCGGCTCAGCTGCAGCCTGTGGGCTCCCTGGGGGAGCTCATCTGTAGCAGACACACCTGTGGGCTCCCCTGGATATTTTTGTTTTGTTTGAGACAGTCTCACTCTGTTGCCCAGGCTGGAGTGCTGTGGCACGATCTCAGCTCACTGCAACCTCCACCTCCCGGGTTCAAGCGATTCTCCTGCTTCAGCTTCCCGAGTACCTGGGATTACAGGCGCCCACCACCACACCCGGCTAAGTTTTGTATTTTTAGTAGACACGGGGTTTCACCTTATTGGCCAAGCTGGTCTCGACCTGCTAACCTCAGGTGATCTGCCCGCCTCGGCCTCCCTCCTGAAGTTCTGTGATGACAGGCGTGAGCTGCTGTGCCCAGCCTTCCCTGGATTATTGATCTCACCTTCCTCCAGAGAGAACCCTGGCCAGGCCACTGCCTCTGATATGGGGTCAGGGAAATGGTGTTGTCCAGGAAGCAGCTGCAGCTGTGGGGTCTCCAAGGCCGTGGCATGAGCCTGACCCACAGGCTTCGTGTGGTGAAAAGCCATCATAGACCGCACGGGCTCTGCCAGGGTTGGCGGGTGGCACCCACAGAACCGCGAGCAACTCTGACCCACCAGCTGGAGAGCTGTGGAGGAGTGTGCTGCTGTGTGTGGCGTGTGCATGTCTAACCCTGCCTGCTGCCCCTCCCTCCCTGCCTGTGGGACACCAAAGGGCCCCTCTCCCTGTTCTTCCAGCTCCTTCCTCTCCTCTCCAATGACAGGATTGAGACTGCAGGGTCCAGCCCCACAGGGTCTACTGGGTGCTCTTTGTGTGCAGAGACAATAGATCGCAGGAAAGAAAGACACAAGATACAGAAATAAGAGAAGAAGTCAGCTGGGCTTGGGGGTCTACTGCTACCAAGGCACGGAGTCCAACAGTGGCCCTGAATGCCTGGACGCACTGACATTTATTGTATACAAGGCAGGGGGCAGGGCCAGAGAGTGACTCATCTGACATGATTCGTCGGGGTCAAGCAAATCAGGTTCTTACAGTACGGGATGCCATGTGGGTATGGTACACAGGGTCACATGGGTACAGTACAGAGGGCCCCTCCCTCTCAGGTAGCCACTGCATGGAGGGGAGGCACATATGTCAGTATCTTTCTATGCACTTATCAGAGAGATCAAAGGCTTTTAGCATTCCTCTGTTCTCACTTCTCACAGCTTCTAAGAATTTGCAAGGGAGCATCAGGTGGAAAAGTGGAACATGAACGTGGACAAGGATGGTGACCATCGGAGCACAGCACCACGGAGAGGTATTTAAGGCCCTGGATGTCTGCAGCCAGCCTGGCTAATGTCAGGCCTTCCTCAAGAGCCAGGCAGAGCAGAGTTTTCTCTGAACTCCCCCAGTGAAAGGGGAACTCCCCTATGGCCTGCTAAGTAACGGGCGCCTCCCCAGGTGCCGGCGTTACTGTAAGGCTCTCACTCTTGTCTCCTGATCACTTCTCACGATGTCCCTTCAGTTCCTAATTATATTTCACCGGATTATGTCTATACTATAAGACTAAAATGTTCCTACACTATAATACTAAATATTAATAGAGAATAATGATGTAATAAGCTTGATTACATAATTGATTACATAATTATGTGATTGAATCTAATATCTATTTGGTGTCATTGCTATAACTGAGTAATCAGTTATTTATTATGCTGGGACAGATTTCGACTTTAGTCTCTTGCCATGTCACCTGGGCAACTCTCTTCCCACACCCAAGCAGCATGTATATCGGTGTTGACATTTTTCTTACATCTAGTTAAAAAAAAACAACAACACATAACAATTCTTTGAAGAAAGGAAGAGATTAAATAATTTTCGTCCTTAACACTTTCTTGAAGGTCAGGGCTTTATCTATGAAAAAGTAGTAAATAGTTATTTGTAACCTGTGTGAGGCAGCAGCCAGCCTTAAAGTCGTCCGTTCTTGCTAATGGTTAACAACAGTGAATACTAGTGGAATTGTTTGCACTGCGTATAGTTTCTCTTAATCAAGATTACTAGATGATAGAATTCAAGAACTTGTTACATGCTATCATTTCATGTATCGATAGTCATTTAAAAGTAAAGGCTGTCATGCCAAAACAAAAAAAAAAAAAAAAACGCAGTTCGAGGCTCAGCTGCTCAGCTGCTGGATGGTTATAGAACCACTTTGCTAAATAATAATTTTATACATCCCCACTCCGTGGTCGCTTATGAGATTTTATCCCTGATTCTAGTCCTTAAGCAAAATAACACTGACAACCATTAGGCCTCTGCGACTGTGGGAATGAGGCTGGTGGCGGAGGCCCAAGGGAGGAGCTCGCGCTGTCGTCCGGACCGGTCCCCGCCTTCGCCCCGGCCAGTCGTCCCCAGAGGTCACAGAGACTAGGCTCCTAGAGGCGTGGCCAGGCCCCACCCATGTCCCCTGAGCTCTCGCAGGCTCAACCCAGGCTCCGCCCCCAAGCCAAGGCCCTGCCCCTCCGCCTGCACCTGCGCAGGCCCCGCCTCCTAGGCCCCGACCCCTCAGCCTGCGCAGGCCCGCTCCCCAGGCCCCGCCCCCTCCGTCTGTTCCTGCGCGGGCCCGTGCCCTAGACCCCGCCCCAGGCCCCGCCCCGCTCCTGTGCCTGCGCAGGCCAGCTCCCCGAGCCTGGCCAACCATGGTGAACCTGGGCCTGTCCTGGGTGGATGACGCCGTGGCCGCCAAGCACCCGGTGAGAAGGCCGGCCCGGGACGCGGGCAGGCCTCAGACCTCAGAAGCTGGCCTGAGCGGGGCGGGGGGCTCGGGCGGGGGGTGCCCTCGTCAGGGAAGAGTGGCGAAGGCTGGGGGCACCCACTTGCTGTGGGGCTCAGGGCGTCCGGGTGAGCATAGGGGAGGTAGGATGTGTCCAAGCGCCCAGAGTCTCACTCCTCTACAGCCAGGGTGTGCCCAGAGGAGGGACAGGAGAGGCGGTGAAGGAAGAGGGCAGGGAACCGAGCCTTCACCCCCGCTCTACCACCCCAGGGACTCCGGGAGTATGCCGCGTGCCAGTCGCAAGCCTTCATGGAGGGCGTTTTCACCTTCATCACAGGTAGGCTGCACCAGGTGTCCTGGGCGCGGAGAGAACGCACCGTCCTGCCCCGCCCTGGCTCCCCAGCACGGGGCGCCAAGTCACCGGCCCGCAGGTGCTGGGGGCCTGGCAAGGTGGGCCCCGGCCAGCCCCGGGTACGGGCTGACTGATGGGGCCTCGGCTCCTTGCAGGCACCGGCGCGGCCTTCGGCTTGCAGATGTTCATTCAGAGGAAGTTTCCATACCCTTTGCAGTGGAGCCTACTAGTGGCCGTGGGTGGGTACTCCAGGGTCTCTGCCTGGGCTCTTTGTGGGGTGGGTTTCTGCTAGGGTTGGGGGCTGTGGTTCTGCATCTGTGACTGACATGGAGCCCCAAGTCTTGGTGGGAGCCCCACCTGAGCCCACCCACCCCATCTGCCAGGAACTAGCTCGATCTCACCCTGAGAAGCACAGAGACCCCAGTCCCTTCTTCCACTTGCTGCTCCACAGTCGCCGGCTCCGTGGCCAGCTACGGGGTGACAAGAGTGGAGACAGAGAAATGCAACAACCTCTGGCTCTTCCTGGAGACCGGGCAGCTCCCCAAAGACATGAGCACAGGTGAGAAGAGCCTGGGGGTTACCAGGAAGTGGATGCCATGGCTCCAGTGCCCAGGGTTTTAGGCAGCCAAGCCTGGGTGCCCCCCTCCCCATGATAGGCTAGACAAGGTCTCTCCCTCTGGCCCAGGCTTCTCGGCATGTGACTTCCAGATGGGCTGGAGCTGGGGGAGGGCATGGTAGACAGATCGTGGAGAGCTCCCTTTGCCGGAGGAAGGGCCAAGACAGGTTGCGGTGTCCCTGAGATGGAGAGGAAGGGTGCAGAGTGAGGGGCATGGCAAGGCCGCAGCCAGCCACGTGGGCACCCCAGAGGAGTGTGGCTGGACTGGGAGGCTCTGCATTGGACCCAGGCCTGGCCCCCACTGCCGGCTGTCCTTCTTATGGGACCCAGTTTTTGCCATGATAAAATGGGTGCAGGGACGCCAAGCCACGCCAATGTGGTTCGAGCTTGTCTCTCTTTGCCTCTTACAGATCGGCGAAGCTAGGAGAGCTCCAGTCAGGGCACAGAGGTTGGGATCAGGAGTCCTGGAACGCAGTCTTCATGCCCCCAAGCCCCAGGCTGACCCTCCCCACACCCTAGGGTGCCCCAACCATATCCTCTGTCTGCATGCACGGCCAGCCCTAACCAGCCCCTGCAGATAGCTTCTGCCCCCACCTGGGATGAGCCCAGGGGGCTGGAGCAGAAGGGGCTCTCCCTGGGCGGTGGCTCTCCTCCAGGTTATCGGGACGCATGGTCTGCGCTGCCAGCAGAGAGGGTGTGTCTGGGAGCCCCTGCTTAGGGTTTGTGCACTTTGTCATTCCCTTTCTGGCCCCTGTACCTCCGACAAGTCCAAGGTGACAGCTGGTGCTAGGGGTTTGTGGTGAATAAATGGCTTATCCTCCTCTCCACCTGGGCAGGTGAAAATCAGAAGGGTAAGATGATGATAGGTCACATGACACCTTTATTACCCTGCAGTTGATATATGAGGTTCACATTTAAGTTCCATACTGAGGATGTACAGGGAAGTTCCCAACACTGAACCCCAGAATTAGACGTTGGCACCAGCCCCGTAGGCCACATGAGACCACCACAGCCTCTCTGTGTGGGGGTCTGCATCTGTAGCACTTGGCATGTAGGGGGCAAAGCTAAAGGGGTGAGGCAGGCCAGAGCTTGGCTGCCGGGAGAGGAGGGCTTATGGCTACGCCCACCTGCCTATCATTCCGCTCTTGTCCATTAGCCAAAGTGACTCCCCAGAAGCAGAGCTAGCCTGTTGGAGCTGTGTCCGTGCAAAAGGAGAGCTTCTGAGTGGGCAAGTCTACCCACAGCCCCAGCCCCAAGAGAAGGAAGAGGTGGACACCAAAGAATCTCGGCCAGCCCATCGTGGTCACAGCTGGCCTCCCCGCAGCACTGAGGCCCACAGCCCCAGCTCAGCCCCCACCTCACCTTGCCAGTCACAGGAAAGAAAGCACTGAGCACCTACTGCATCTTCAAAGTGACAGGAAGCTCAAGGTGACTGGCTTCAGCAAGATGGAGCTGTATTTTTCTGGGTTTTGTGGTGGTTTTTTTTTTTTTTGAGATGAGTCTTGCTCTGTCACTCAGGTTGCAGTGCAGGGGCGTGATCTTGGCTCACTGCAACTTCCATCTCGCCGGTTCAAGCGATTCTCCTGCCTCAGCCCCCAGAGTAGCTGGGATTATAGGTGCCCACCATCATGCCTGGCTGCTTTTTGTATTTTTAGTAGAGACGGGGTTTCACCATGTTGGCCAGCTTGAACTCCTAACTTCAGGTGATCTGCCCACCTCAGCCTCCCAAACTGCTCAGATTATAGGCGTGAGTCACTGTGTCCATCCGAGCTTCATTTCTTTCATGTAAAAGTCCAAGTGAGTGGTCCAGGGTTGACAGGGATTCAGGGACCAAGCTCCTTTCAGTCTGTTCCTGCTGCAGTGGCCTCTGTTCCCAAATCTGCCTCATGGCCCCAGGTAGCTACAGCAGCTTCGGCCATTGTGTCTTTATGTCATCTGAGAGAGAGGAAAGGGCAGCTCGCCACCACTGCCGCTCTCGCTCTTGGCCATTGCCGGGATGCTCAGGAAGGCAGACGTGCTCTGGGCAGCCATGCACCCACTAACATTCAGCTGTTTTATGTCTGAGGAAGAAGGACAGCAGGTAGTCTCTGCCTCTGCTAGATTCCAAGCTTGGACCCCAAAAACAAGGGGAGGTGAGCAGACCACACCTTTAGCAGGTCATCCAAGCACCCTGAGGGTAAAGCCTGGCTTGCTGATCCTGGAGTTTGCCTGGACTGGCTTTCCAAAAACACTGACCAGAAAAGGAAGGAATCTGAGAGCTCGCAGCAGAAGACGCTGTGACAGCATGGGCAAAGGCCACTGTCGGGTGGGCTTGGGTCCCCTCAAATTCCTGTCTGAGGCCCTGACCCCCAGGACCTCAGCATGTCGCTGTATTTGGAGATGGGGCTTTACAGAGGCCATTATGGTAAAATGAAGTCACTGGGGTGGGTCCTAATCCAATGGACTTGTGTCCTCATAAGAAGACAAAATTAGGACACAGACACACAGAGGAATGACTACGTGAGGACACAGGGAGAAGGCGGTGTCTGCAAGCCACGGAGAGGGGCCTCAGGAGACACCATCCCTGCTGACCCGGCTCCGCTCGCAGCCCGCAGTCCGTGGCGCCTTGTTTTTTTTTTTTTTTTTTTTTTTTTTTTGAGACAAGAGTCTTACTCTGTCGCCCAGGCTGGAGTGCAGTGGCACGATCTCAGCTTGTGGGGTCAAGCCCTACAGGGTTGTGGGGTGTCCCCATTGCTGTGCTTAGGTGCAGGATCCAAGAAATAAGGACACAGAAGGACAAAGTGCAGCTGGGCTCGGGGGGCCTCACCACCTGCAAGTGGAGACAGATGAGGCCCCGAACGTCCAGGAGCGTCTGTATTTAATGAGTATAGGTTAGGGGGCAGGGTGAGTCAGGTCATCTTAAGGATAATGATAGGGTCAAGACAATCACGTGAGCAGTAAACAAGGGGTCCACCCCCATCAGGTCACCTAGGCTAGGAGGTGGGCTGTGCACAGCAAGGAGCCCACCCCCATCAGGTCGCCGAGGCAAGGAGGTGGGCCGTGCACAGTGAAGAGGGTGCAGAATGTGGGTAACCCCCCATATAGGCACCAAGGAATGAGAGCTAAGCAGAACCCTGGCACAGTTAGGGCTTGAAGAATATCTCACTTTATAGTGTTACTACTCAGCCATTTCCTTTTATATAACCCTTTACATAATCATATATTAGTTTATAGAAATAGGGCTTGAAGAATCCCTTTACATAATCCTCTCTATATAATCATAGAATAGTTGATAGTATGAGTGCCTAAAGAATATTTCCCTACATATATACCTATAATTATATCTTAGTTCATAATCGGAGGAATGCCTAGAGTGGACACAGTACAGAGCATGAATTAATGAATAAGCAGCTTATAATCGGAGGAATGCCTAGAGCAGACCCAGGGCAGAGCATGATTTAAGAGAAAACAGTTATACCAGGACAAGAATCCAGGGCCCAGGTGGCAGTGTTCAGTATCATAAAGATACCCGCTGTGTGGCAGGCTTGGGGCGAGAGCCACTCCTCCTGATAAAGGAGTTGTAGGACCTTACTCCAGTTCTTGTGGAAGGCTGCCCTAAGACCGGCAATCCACCTTGGTGACTGTGAACTTTATCAGCTCTTGCTACTGTAGTGCTTGAAAAGCATCTTCCCACAGAACCCATTGGAAGCTGCCAGAAGGTGGCGGTAACCCTGACAGCTCTGTCACTACTATGAGACTTAAAGCATCCTCCCATAAATCTTCTTAGAAGTAGTTTGCCCATAGGCAGAAGTATTGCACACTGCACCCTCTTCAC
>CAUYQU010001246.1:0-68513 GCA_963574635.1 Cheracebus regulus
CATAAATAGGGAGAATATTTTGTTGTTGTTGTTTTGAAACAAAATCTCGCTTTGTCGCCCAGGCTAGGGTGCGGTGGCGCGATCTTGGCTCACTGAAACCTCTGCCTCCCAGGTTCAAGCAATTCTCCTGCCTCAGCCTCCCCAGTAGCTGAGATCACAGGCACACATTGCCATGCCCAGCTAATTTTTGTAGTTTTAGTAGAGATGGGGTTTCACCATGTTGGCCAGCCTGGTCTCAAACTCCTGACTTAATGATCTGGAGAATACTTAATGTTAGGCAAATGTGAGATAAAACTAGATGAGCATGTAGGGGAAAATTTATATTTCTCTTAAAAAATTAAAAAGACATATTATTGCATCATTCAGAATAAGACACTTCTCGGGAAGCATATATTTCAGAATAAGACACTTCTCAGGCAGCTCGCATACTACAATTGTCATGATCTCCAAAGTCTTCTCTCGATACACATTTTGTTTAGTGACTGTCCTAAAACTGCACTCCAGAGGTTGGCTTTTCAGGAAGCCTGATTAGTCCAATTCAGTGGTACACCAATTTATTTTGAAATTAACAAAATACAAGGAGGATCTATTTGAAATTTGTATTTCTTCCACCACTATTTATAGTTTAAGCACTAATTAAAAGAAAGATCTATAAATCCAAATATTAATATGTCTATAACAGTGTTAGCTACTCATTAAGAAGCACTTAGTAGATAATATTCAATTTCTATTCAAATGCAAAACATTATCTCTATTTTTGACTGTTCTTAATTTTACTGTGAATTAGTTACGTTTATAATGCTTGATGTTTCTCCTGAGTTCATCTCAATGAAATTTTAATTATAAATGTCTTTTGCATACTTGAAACATAGAAAAATAGTTTTCTTCACTATTTCTTATGTGTAATGGTGGAAAAAATTCATTGAAAGTGAGTTTTTTGATGTACCTTGACCACTGATTTCTTTTGAATTGATGCCTGAGGGTTTATTTCATTCTACATGCCCTCCATGGTTAAAATTGATTAAAGCCAGTATGATGAAAGGAGAAAAATAGAGAAGCGCACAGAAAAACTGAATATTTGGCTTCAGGGTAAATTTTATTATTCTTTGTTTTTATGTTTGAACTTTATTTTTAATAAAAACACTGGTATAGCTTTCTTAAAAATTTATTTGAAAGGAGCATAAGTAAAAAAAAAAATATATATATATATCTCACTGATGTTCCTATGCCAGAAATAATTATTGATAACATAATGGTTTTTATCTTCTACATTTAAAAAATTACATATGTATAGATAATTTTTACAATAGTATTCATAAGCATAGATAACAGTTAATGTTAATTGGTAAGAACATTATTTTTCTTATATCCTCTACTTCTTTTCTGGGTGGAAACCAAAGTGTAAACTTTGATAGTCATAATTGCTGTTCACCAAATAATTTGGTTTTCCTCTCTTTTGAGCATATGGAAGTATTTTACTTTCTGCTAATCTTTAGTTAGATGAGGTCATGTGTGATATAGTTCTGAACAATTAATTATGATCAGAGTGATGCATGCCATTTTGGAACCAGATCATTTATTGGTAAATGGGCAACCCTCCCAAGGGTTCTTCTTCCAGCCAATATAGTAAACAACAGCATTCAAAATGATTGCTGTGCCACTGGCTTGGGTCTGTGATTAAGTAAAATGAACAGAGCCCACTTCTGGCCAGCAAAGGATGTATGATGATAAATCACTGAAAAATCAATTTGTGTTATTTTAAGTCATTAGGACTTTGAGGTTTGTTACCATGACATAACTTAGCATATCCTAATATATATACCAATTTTTATCTGTCTCCAAATGGCTTCAAGTAATTCTCATGAAAAGAGGAAATCTGAGCCAAAGACTGCAGAAAATAATAAAAGAAATTTGGGTCATAATATGTATTTTTAATGAAAAAATATTATTAAGGTAATGTGTTCTGTTGTAAAAAAAAAGTTTGAGTTAACAGCAAATTGAAGTTTCAGTAAGGAATTTCTTCTTGTTTCATCAGGACTCTAAATATGGTGATGTCTCCATAGCAGTTGAAAATCTAGGATACCAGGGCTGTTATAATTCAAATGATAAAATAACAATGTATTCCTAAACACGCCCCTAAAAGCAGGCAGAGTTGTAGTCACAGAGAATTTTTTAATAGCCAAAAGATAAATAACACTAGTTAGCTCCTCATAAGACTAATAAGAAAGGACAGAAAGCACAAATCAGAAAGGAAAAGTGAGGTAATCACAAAACCTAAAAAAAGTTTTTAATAACTGCTTTTACAAATTTAAATTCTATAGGTTTTGTTATTTAAAACATTTTTATTAAAAAAAATTTTGCCAATAAATGTAAACAACATGTAAAATTCCCCAAATATGGATAAGGTCACCTGAGTTAACAAAATTTACATAAGAAGAAATATACAATCTGAATAGTTTTAGTTTTTATTTAAAAAAATGAATCTAAAATTCCAAACTTTCCCCAAAATAAGATTTAAGAGTTTTATACAGAATTATATAAAACATATATATATGTTTTATAAAATATATAAAATAAGAATCTAAGACAAAAAAAGGAAAATAAAAGATATACATATTGGGAGAGAAGAAATAAAACTGTCTTTGTTTGCAGATGACATGATTACCTATGTAGAAAATCAGAAAGAACTGACAAACTTCTGGAACTAAAAAATGATAACAGGGTTGCAGAATACAAGGTTGATACATAAAAGTCAATCACTTTTCTATATAATAGCAATTAACAGGTAGGATTCAAAATTAAAAACACAAAGCCATTTACATTAGCACCCCCAAAATGAAATACTTAGGTATAAATCTAACAAAATATGTACAAGATCTATATGAGGAAAACCACAAATCTGATGAAAGAAATCAAAGAACTAAATAAATGGAGAGATATCCCATGTTCTCAGATAGGAAGTCTCAATGTCAAGATATCAATTTTTTTCTAACTTGATCTATAGATTCAACACAATCCAATAAAAATCCCAGAAAACTATTTTGGAGATATTGATGAACAGATTCTAAAATTTATATGGAGAAGCAAAGAGGCAGAATCGTTGTTAACACAGTATTGAAGAACAGAGTTGGAGGATTGATACTACCTAATTTAAAGACATACTATGCAACCACAATTAGTAATCAAGACAGTGTGTTATTGATGAAAGAACAAATAGATCAATGAGACAGAACAGAGAGCAGATGAATAGATCCACATAAGTATAGTCAACTGATTTTTTTACCAAAGGAGCAAAGGTAACACAATACAGAAAAGAGAAGATTTTCAACAAATGATGCTGGAACCGTTGGGCACCCACATGCAATGAAGCGAATCTAGGTGCAGACCTTCTTATACCCTTCCCCAAAATTAACTTGAAGTGAACCGCAGACCTAAACATAAAATGCGAAACTATAGAGATCTTAGAAGGTGATATACGAGGAAATCTAGATGACGTTGGGCTTGGTGATGACTTTTTACTTGCAACACCAAAGATACTATCCATGAAAGAAATAATAAGCCGGACTTTACTAAAAATGAAAAATATCTGCTCTGTGAAAGACAGTCAAGAGAATGAAGGACAAGCCACAGACTGGGGAAAAATATTTGGGAAGACATATCCGATAGAAGACTATTATCCAAAATACACAAGTAACTTTTAAAACTCAAGGTAAGAACACCAACCACTCAATTAAATGGGCCAAAGACCTTAAAAGAGAGCAATGCATATACAAAGATATCCTATATCATATGTTATCAGGGAAATGCAAACTAAAACAGCAATGAGAAATTTATTCAGTTACATAAATATAGTAATAATCTATTCAATTATATAATTGGAATTATAGACAATATATTATGAACATATATTATTCAGGAAAGACAAATCAATACAGAATTCCAACCAGAGAAACCATGTTTAAGAAAATTGCTGTCAACTACTATGTAAAAATAAGAGGTTTTACTGTTTATGTCAAATAATTATCAAAATTCATGGTTTTGACTCTTTCTCTCTGTTTTTAGTCTTTGTACTGATTTTGATCGATTTCAGAAGAGAGAATAGAAAGATTTTACCCACAATAGCTTCTGTTAAATTTCTTAAAGGAATTACAAAAAACACTCAAATTTACTCTGATTCTCAATTTACTTTTCTCTAAGTAGTAGAAAGTCTAAATCAGAATTGATGTTGAGAACAATTATTGCTAACACTAAAGAAAATTGTAGTATATACATTGTACCCTGTTATTTTCTAATATCATGATTTTTTCCTTTCATTGTTTAGTCACTTTTTTCAGTATGTTATCTAAGTATTAAAAAATTTGTATTTTGCCCTCAGTTTTAAATTGTTCTGCTTTCTTGGGTATTTTGTGACATTTGCAGACTCATTTTGAATTCCATATGCCTTTTTCTGAATGCCTATCTCAAGAAAGCTTGCCTTAGGGAAGACAAAATCAATAACATTGAGACAAATATTAACTTTAGAATAAACAGAAGCCACTTGCCCTTTGACATAAATTCATATTTCTTTGTATAACTTTCTGAGCTTCTGGATGAGATTACATTCTTCAGATGTCTCTTACACTGACATTTATGTAAATTCTGTCAAAATTTAACTTGTCAATTGATTTTTTCCAAATACTGTTGTTTTTATGTAACCAGACCTCTATTTACTCACCCATTCTTTCCTACAGATATTTCTGTGTACCACATGAGATCTGAGAATGCTTTCCGACTGGCTTTCAGATGGACATTTATGGTTTTTATTACATGCATCTCTATTCTGCTGGCAAAGTCCTTTCATATCAACATTTCATTTATTCTTCATAAGAGGTATTATCCTCCATTTTTTTCCATAGGAAACTGAAGTACAGAAAGTGGTAGGTATTTGCTGAGGGACATGAAGAATAAGCAGCAAAATTTAAACTACAAATTATTATCCTGGCTCTTCCATATTGACATACCCAAACATCACACTAGTATACACATAGCAAGGTTTCAAAGCCCCAAAGATATTGAGGGGATCATTCAAAACAGGGATAAAGTCACACTCACCCAAGTGATATAATTTGAGTTCTCCATGGCCATCTGCTTAGCTCACTGTACTTTGGATACCATATTGTTTTCCTTGTAGTACAGTTTCCTTTCTTACTGGCAGACTCTCTGTCATGCTCAGGGTTAGGTTCCAGCCCCAGCTGATGTCTGAGGTGGGTGGGTGCATGGGATCTGGGAGCTGGAAGAACACATGAGAGACAGGAGGTAAATGAGGCATGGCTTCATTCAGCAGCTCTCTCAGCAGCAGCTCTCGGACACTGTCTGCTCTGTCTTGGCTGCTTGCTCAGCTGCTCCCACACACAATGGCATGGCTGACTCTCCCTTCAGGGTCAGCAGCTTAACTCTTTCTCTCTCTGGACACAAATGTGCTCATACAGTGTCAGCAGGACAATTATTCTTTAATTGACAATAGTGGCATAGGGTCAAGGAATGGCCTTCCCATGTTATGGCTACATGGCTGTGATAACAAGTGGAGTTACACACTTGAACTCTAAACTTGCTGAGTCGCACAGGATGTTTACCTTGGCCTATGCCTGGATGGCCACAGTGCAGCCATGTTTCTGACACTCTTCTTCCTTAGTTCCCGTGACACTAATTCCTCTGTCATCTCCTGTGTATTGTTGCTCTGTCTCCTATTTTTATTAATTTCCTCCTCTGACCATTCTGTCAATAGCAGGTTTACCCTTGGCATTATTTTAGGACTTCTCTCTCTTTGCTCTATGTATTTACCTAGGGGAAATGTAAGCATTACTCTATTAATCAGTGTTCAATTGCAAATAACAGAAACCTCTTTATTTAAGTGGAAAGAAGTTTAATTCAGGAAATTAGATGCCATAAGTCATTGGACAGTCTACAGCTGTCCTGTCCAATATGGTAGTCACCAACTACATGTGGTCATTTACATTTAAATTAATTAAAATTAAATAAAATTAAAATTTAGTCCAGGTGCACTGGCTCATGCCTGTAATCCCAGCACTTTGGGAGGCTGATGCAGGAGGATTGCTCAGGAATTCAAGACCAGTCTGGGTAAGAGAGTGAAACCCTGTCTCTATTTTCTATTTTTAAAACTTAAAAAAAATCAATTAAATTAAAATTCAATTCCTCAGTTACAGTAGTCACATTTCAAGTGATTAATAGTCATGTGTGTTTAGTGGCTGCCATATTAGAAAACACAGATTCACAAAACAATTTCCTCATGACAGACTGTTCTATTGGGTAGTGCTGGCCTAGAGGATCAAGTTCTATGTTGAGCTTATTGCAATGATTCTCAGAACAACATGACAGAACTTATTCACTAGGGGATCTACTACCTCTGCCATGATCAGCAAGGAAGGGAAACAGGAAGCCAATACCACAGCTGGTGACTCCAGGGCCAGGTGACCTCTGCATAATCTTTCCCAGTAGAATGAATGTCCCATGCCCTGTCTCTTTACACACATTAAACTAAAGACTAGAATCTGGGACTTCTGCTGCAACCAACACAAAAAACCCACTACACTCACAATTGGGCTTGCCAGCAGAAACACCCGGGGGAGCAGAAGTGTGCCACTCCCTTATAAGGAAGAATTCTGCTGCCAGACCTCATGAGGATTGCATCTGATCAGTGAAATCTATGTCATGTGTGGAACTAAGCTATAAAAGGATCTGTTAAATATGCCTTTAGGTTTTCAGTCTCCAGCTAAAGGGACTACTACAAGGATAACGAAGTAAAGTTGAGTGAGCTCATCTTTATCATCTGCCACAATTTCAGGTGCTCTTGCTTGATGATAGACATGTTTTTATTTTTAGCGTTTTTCTCTCTTACAGGTAACTGACCCATGTATCTAGCTGCCACCCAGATGTCTCCCCATGGTTATCTCATACTCAAAGTTCAAATGTGAACTCTTCTTTCATCCAAATCTTCTCCCCATCATGTGCTTTATCTTACTGAATGATTATCTACTGAAGCCCAAACAGGGCCTTTACCTGTATGTTTTCCCTTCCCTTGAAACTCTTCATCTAGTCAGCAGGTCCTGTGGACTCTATTCTCCCAGTCTCTGAAGACCTTCCACATACCTTCATCACGATTGCCTCTGCTCCAGCTGAGAATTCATCATCTTCAATCTCTTCCACTGATTACCAGTCTATTTCTGACCCAGCTTTGGAGTGTAAAATTTGAGTCAGATCATTTCTTGCTTAAAATCCTTTAATGGACTCTAAGGTCCTATAGATTGTGGCCTCTCCTCTGAATTGATTTCCTATTGATCTCCTCGTTCATCCAATTGATCTTGTTGATTCTATTCAAGCTTCATTGGCCTAGGTGTCCCCTCGTTAAGATATTTATACATGCCTGTAGTATTTTTTTCACACTTATACACCTGTCTGCTCCTGTAACTCTTGTAATTCTTTATTCATATGTAGTCTTCTTAGTCTTCTCAGCAGGGCTTTCTTTGACCTTTCACAATTGCAACTCCTTCTCCATTATTTCTTTTCCCTGTGATATGGTTTAACTGTGTCCCCACCCAAATATCATCTTGAATTCTCATGTATTATGGGAGGGACCCAGTGGGAGGTAACTGAATCATGGGGGCAAGTCTTTCCTGTGCTGGTCTCATGATAGTGAGTAAGTCTCAAAAGATCTGATGGTTTTAAAAAGGGGAGTTTTTCTGCACAAGCTCTCTTCTCTTGTCTGCTGCCATGTGAGATGTGCCTTTCACCTTCTGTCATGATTGTGAGAACACCTCAGCCACGTGGAACTGTAAGTCCATAAACCTCTTTCTTTTGTAAATTTCCAAGTTTCTGGTATGTCTTTATCAGATGCATGAAAACGGACTAATACACCTTGCTTTTACTTTCTCATGACACTTATCCTCATCTGATATAATCTATATATTTGTACATTTTAATCTATTGATTTATTGTCTGTTTTCTTAATAAGAGGGTAAACCATGAAAACCAGGATATTTTCTAGTTTTGTTTACTCTTTAATTCCAGGATTTAAAACAGTGCTTGTAAGAAAGTGTACACTCAAAACAAAGTGAACTAAAAAAGACAAAAATGTTGTTCAATATGAGAATATGCAAAAGATATACATATTTTGTGGCATTCTTGGACATTTTAAGTAAATGAAAAATATTAAAAGCAAACATATGTATAAGAATAATATGCAATAAATTGATTAATCCCCCTCCACCACCACTCCTGCTCCCCACTTCAATATACATCTCTTTTTCTCTCTCATCTATCTGCCAACCTACCTTCATAATACACATGGTATCACTGGAAGTTGTGGGGATGAAGACATGCACTAGCCTCTGGGTAATGCATAGACTCTGTGCTCCTCTGGCACTCACTCTAGGTCAGCAGGCCACACACAATGATGACAATTCAGCTTGGTAGACTATTGACGGTTTTTAAAATGTGCCCTGTCATTAACTGTGACTTTGAAGAGGATACTTACTGTCTTTCTTTGGGTTGAGACCTACTAGACCTTTTATGAAGGGCAATACCACTGAAGACAAATCAGATAAATCAAATTCTTAACCTTTGATCTGATGAACCCACTATATATTACAGCCTTTATATATTGAACTTTATATATAATCTTTGCCACCCATACTTAAAATACATTAACAATATGATTTTCCATAATAGAGAAATGCCCACATATAAATTATTTGGAATCTTCCTCAAGGGATATTTACTTCTTTTCCCCCATTTATTTATTTATGTAATCATTTATGTCAATGTGAACTCACAGATATATATTTTTATACCTTGTGTTATACTGCAATACTAATTCATTTGTTTTGCTTCCTAAATTTTTCAGCTGGCCATTGGAAACTCTTTCACTTGGCTTCTGTGTCCTTTTGACATATTCCCATTAGTGTGTGTGTGTGTGTGTGTGTGCGCGCGCGTGCGCATGTTTTAGCAATTTCCTGCTTTCCCTGCTTTCTGGTACCATAAGATACTCCAGGCTCATCTTACATATTTCCTGCCTCAATATTAGAATCAGTCATTTCTACAAAAGCTCTTTGTTTTGTTTTACTTTATTGTGTTCATTGTCTCTTGGCCCTCTCAGCCAACAGGGCAAGAAAACATATGTGTGATAATATACATATATATTCACCTATATCTATATCGAGCTAATAATGAGTTCAAACTGATGCTGTCAACATTAACCCTATATTTCTTTTCACTGATTTATATTCCATGATTTACATAAGGCCTCTGCACAAGGTACACAACGAACAAGTATAAATAAATAAGTGCATAAGAATATCCTCTTTGTTTTCTTCCTACTTCTGAGCTCCTATGTTGATTCCTCTTCTTGCATATTAAATTTAGGTGTTCTCTATAACTACTTTTTGTGTAGATGAAATTGATGTATGGTGCTTACTTGTATGGATGTACTTTGTGGTCTACGATATATATATGTAATATACATCTACGTGTGTGTGTGTGTGTGTGTGTGTGTGTGTATGTGTGTGTGTACACACACACCAACCTTCCATGAAACTCACAGCAACTTCCTGCCTCAAACACTTTTGTTTTTATATATGAAGGCTTTTAGCTTGGCTTCACTTGTCTACTTTTCTAATGTATTGTCCACCTTTTTCCTCTTCCCTCAGCCAAGGATAATCTATCCTAAATGTGAATGTGGTGGTAGCTTGGATTTCACTCCTCAAAGCCTCAAAAATTTTGCCTAAATCTCAGTGTCCTCTTTATTCCACTATGAGTATAGGCTTTTGACAAAATCCAGAAAGATTTGAATAGAATTTTCACTCTGATAAATCCATGCTCAAAAGCAGTAGGCTCAGAATAGTCTAATAATAGAATGGGCAAAAAGGCAAAGTAGGGAAATAGTAATGAAAATGCACTGGCCCTCTGTAGAATTTGTTTCTATACCATAAACTCCAGTATTCTGTGTCTCTTCTGTCCATCCCTGACTTTCATGTCCCACAAGACACTTTCCAGTTTGCACATAGATGAAGAGATCTTTCATGAAATAATCATTCTT
This sequence comes from Cheracebus regulus, assembly GCA_963574635.1. Classification (NCBI taxonomy): domain Eukaryota; kingdom Metazoa; phylum Chordata; class Mammalia; order Primates; family Pitheciidae; genus Cheracebus; species Cheracebus regulus. The sequence continues at coordinate 10,091 of CAUYQU010001246.1, forward strand.
CTTGTTTTTCTCTGCTGCAAATTATCTTTCCCACCACTGCCAGTTACATCTTTGTTTTATTATTATACTTTAAGTTCTGGGGTACATGTGCAGAACCTGCAGGTTTGTTATATAGGTATACATGTGCCATGGTGGTTTGCTGCATCCATCACCCTGTCATCTATATTAGGTATTTATACTAATGCTATCCCTCCCCAAACCCCACCCCATGCTATCCCTCTCCTAGGCCCCCACCCCCTGACAGGCCCCAGTGTGTGATGTTCCCCTCCCTGTGTCCATGTGTTCCCATTGTTCAACACCCACTTATGAGTGAGATGTGGTGCTTGGTTTTCTGTTCTTGTGTCAGTTTGCTGAGAATGATAGTTTCCAGCTTTATCCATGTCCCTGTGAAGAACGTAAACTCATCCTTTTTTATGGAGTTACTGCTGTGAACTGTTTTTTATGTTCTGCTCTCCCCCCAAATCCATATGCTGAAATCCTAACTCCAATGTGATGATATTAGGTGGTGGGGCCTTTGGTAGCTGATTAGGTTATTTGGTCAAAGCACTCACAAATGAGAGTAAAGTTGTTATTATAAAAGGGACTCCAGAGAGCTTCCTCTTTCCTTTTATTATGTGAGGCTACAGCAAGAACACCTAAATCTATGAACCAGGAAGTGGGCCCTCACCAGATACTGAATCTGCTGGCACTTGATATTGGACTTTCCAGTCTCTAGAACTGTAAGAAATAATAAATTTTTGTTGTTTATAAGCCACCCAATTTATGATATTCTTTTATAGCCTCCCAATTAAACTAAGACAGTTAGTGATTCAATTTTAAGAAAAACCTGTCTTCATATGAAAACACGTAAATAAACATGGTTTTTCAATTGGCCAATGACCTTTCCTACTTTGTGGATTGTCTCTTAATATCCCTTGACAAATTTTCTGTTTTAAATTTATCTGTCTTTTTCTTATTGATTAGTGAATATTTTATATGTAATCTGGATACCAACCCTTTGTTAGCTTTATGCATTGCAAATAATTTCTGCAGCTTTGTATTTCTACTTTTTGTATAAATTTCAAATTTAATGTGGTTTAATATATCAATATTTTAATTTAGAGTAAATATACATTTTATGAATTGTCTAAGAATTCCTATTTTGATTTACAGACTTGAAGCTATTTTACTACATTTTCTTCCAAATTGTAAAATTTTGTTTTTCCCAATAGATCATTAAGGCACATAAAATTAATATTTGTGTCTGGCATGAGTCTATCTCTTATCTCTCTGTTCTGTTCTAATGATCTTTTTCTCTGTCCTTATGAGAACACAAAATAGCTTAAACATAAACCTTGATTTTCTTCAAAATACTCTTGTTTATATTGGACCTTTTATTTTCATATAAATGTTTAATATTATGAACTTTACCTGAATCATTCATTATATGTCCATGTAAAGTCTTATTGGTATTTTAATTGAAATTACATTGATTTCAGAGTTTGATTTGGAGAAAATTAAATGTTACATGATAGCAAGTCTTTCAAACCATGAGAATTGCTTATCTCTACATTTAAGTTTTTTCTTCAAAAATTTTGATACTATTTTTGCAGAAGTTGCATACATCTTTTAAAAACTTTGTTCCAATATAATGAATATTTGTATGTAAATGACAGTAGATAATTTTTATATGAAATGAGTTTTACTTGAATATAAGAATGCTATTTAGTTTTCTATATTGATCCTGTATTCAGACCTCTTAGCAGATTCTCTTCCTAATTCTGATATTTGGTTCCTTAAATGTCCTTGATTTTATATGTAGACCATTGTATAAAGTAATTTAGGCTCTACTGTATGCTAAGGAAATTATGCTACAGGGGCTAAGATAACTAAAGGATGAATTTACAGTAAGGAGTTTGAGGGAAAGCGGTTTCAAGATGGTATAGTGGCTCAGTGGTTTCATTGAGGACCAGACTTCTAACTTCATGCTCACTTATTCTGGCAGTATTACTTTCATCCTCATTATTACAAGATGGCCACTGTGCTGTCAGGCATAATGGAAGGCCTCTTTGACCTCTCCCTCACCCAATTCTTCCACCTGGAGGGGTTGCACTCTGTATAAGACCTTTTCTTCCCTTGTTGTAACTTTCACTGATGTCACTTCCTGTGCTGTGAGGCACTTCCTGTTCAGTTGCAGGCAACACATTTTCCCAGGCAACACCTAATAATAGCTCTACCCAGTTCCAGACTGCCTGCTGTGTAAATGGTCCAATTATCCTTCCAAGGATAGGGTTATTCTTCTTCTTCTTCTTTGCCCAGTGGAAAAGGAAACAGAGGCAGATAGACTCAGAGTACAAATTCAGCAAGTAAAGATGGCAGATCTCTGTCTTCTCCTGTTTGACTAAAACATTTATTAAAATTTTTCCTTTCCCCAATAGAGCTTATTCCTTAATCCAACTGCACATTTGCTACATTGTGCACTTTGTTCCAAGATCTATTGTACAAGAGGTGATGACCATGATGGGATAGCTGTTACGTAACCCTTTCTAATTCCTACAGCTCTTACTTACTTTTTGTTTTCCATCTGGTTGTATTGGCTATCTATTATATATCCTCAATAGATAAACAACAGATTTTATAGTGAGTATCCTTGACTTTTTCTGAACTTAAGCAAAATGAGACTGTTTTCTAAGTATAACATTTACCTAGTGTTTTCATTATATAAATATTTAATAAAGTTTCCTTTTTTCTTAATTTTTAGTATTTTCTTTTGCATAGTCAAACTTTATGAAAATTCCTTTCTACATTGATTAATAAATTAATATTTTTTTCTAGTAAGCTATTAGTGTGGAGAGTTATAATGATAAATATTTTTCCAGATATTTAACCATGCATTATTTCCACTATGACTATTCTTTGACCAGGAATAATTAGATGTATATTTCCTTAGTCCAGAAATATGGATATTTTCTAGTTATCTTTGTATTACTGAATTTAGCAAAATTTCATTATGGTCAGAGAGCATGCATTGAATGATTTCAACCTTTTACATTCATTACTTTTTTTTACCTCTTGTTAATGGCCAATTTTTATAACAGTTTATTTTATGGTTGAAAAGAATATATAATCCACAATCATTGTTAATTTATCTATTATTTAAATTAAACATATACTTTAAAAAGTCTATTCTATCAATAGATTTGTTAAAAATATTTCTAATTTAATTACAGAGATATTTGTTTTTTCCTTGTATTTCTGTCAATTTTGTTTTTTGTCATTTTTGCATCATTTATTTAAAGGAAATTTGATGAGATTAATACCAATTTAAAATAGTTAAAGTTTCCTGATTCATAGACCTGTTTATCTTTCTCAATTAATCTTTCATATTTTTAAAGAAGTCATTTTTATCAATCGTATTCTTTACCTTGAAGCTTTTTGCCTTAAAGGCTATTTTGTCTGTAATCAATGGAGAAATACTAGCATTCTTTTGGACAGTGCTTGCTTGGTTAATCTTTTTCCTTTCAAAATTTCTGTACTATTCTATTTTACAAGTGTCTGTCATTGATATCATGTAGTTTTAAAAAATGTAATCTGACAATTATTGACTTTGTTGGAACACACACAGCGCTTACAATCAAGGCAATTAATGATAATATATTTTAAGTTATATATTAACATATATTATTTCTGTATTTTATAACATTCCAAATATATTACTATTATTATTTACAGTAAATATAAATAATGTTTATTTAGAATGTCTCTCAATTCTGAAAAATCCTCAATTCACACATGCACATGTACATATGTTCATGGTACTTATTGACAAAAAGATTTTTCAAAGTAGTCATTTAGCTATACCAATATTATGCTTTTTGATATGGAAATTTTCTCATCTTAGCCAATAAAAACCACTCTCTTGAAGCACCTGAATGCACGCACATGACATTTTTTTTTTTTTTTTGAGACAGAGTCTTGCTTTGTCGCCAGGCACCAGGCTGGAGTGCAGTGGCCACCCCCCCGCCCCCAGCGAATTTTTGTATTTTTAGTAGAGACGGGTTTCACCATGTTAGCCAGGATGGTCTCAAAGTCTTGATCTCGTGATCTATCCGCCTCGGCCTCCCAAAGTGCTGGGATTTTTAGAACAACGTAGCGGTATTATTTTTAGCAATATGATATCGAACATAGCTTACAATTTTCTTGAAGACTTCCTTGTTCACAAGGTATGTTCCACCGTAGACACAGTTTTAAACTCATTCGAAATATTTTCTCTGAGATTATAGTATTATCTAGATATATGGCTAGATCCATTTATTGTATTTTATTTTCAAATTTAACAATCACTTTTTGCATTTTCATTTAACTTTATTTTACATTTTATAATATTTCTAAAATTTGTAAATTTTTGACTTTTAAAGTGGCCATTTAGAAAATATTTCTGTATTTTTTAAGGTACCACAAATATAATCTGATTCTGTGGAGTAGTGTTTTATAAATGCTTATTAGATCAAGCCCACTCATAGGATTGTTCAAATTTTCCATGCAGGTTTCTGTAAAGGTCAAATTTCCATGACTGATTTTCTTTAACTGGCCTTCTAAAGAGGGATTGTGCCTCCTGTGAAGCTCCTTATAAACCAGCCAAATCCAACCACTTAAGGCAACAATTTCTGGCCAACCACAAAAATTGAATCCCCGTTCCCTGATAGTGCCAAGGAAGCAAGCGGCAGGATTTACCGCACCAATGTTTATCTAGCCATGGACATTTATTTGCCACACCAATGTTTATCATGAGTGTTCATGGCTAGATGAACATTGGTGTGGTAAATCCTGATGCTCGCTTCCATACCAAATAGCAGCATCTTCAAGACTGGGACACCAATTCCTAGTCATACCAAGGATGGGCTTATCTTCCAACAACAAATACAACTGTGGACATGTCAGGAAGATGGGCTGGATGCACATTTCGTTACATTATATTGCTATTATATCACAACCCATGATAACACCAGGGGAATAGTTAGAGCTTTTAAAAATGAGGCACCTAGAAGCCTTGTTGCCCAAGTATCAAGATCTTTGCTGTAGTTTTACTCTGGCACTGCTAAATTATTCTATTCTGCTAATCTTATTATGAGAAAGACAGGATATACAAGTCTGCTATGGATCTGTCTTCCTAAGTTTTCCTCCAGTGAATGCTGATCCAGCAGACCTTGTGCAGATGCTACCTGGTCATTTGCCCTTGTTTTCAGAACATTTACTAATTTATTGCCACTTGATCAGACGGTTACCTAAAAATATCAGATAAATTATCCTTCTGTTATACTGATTAGTAATTTGCTTTTTAGTGCATGACTGGGCCAAATAAGCATGTCTTAGAGTTACTGCCTTGGTGGGGATTTGGGGTTCTGACAGACGCAGTCATTGTTACAGCAGGTGGTTTGGCTCCGTCCCTAGAAATGATTAGTCAGACTAACCTGCCTGTCTAGCCCCAGTTCATAGGAATAGAGATTATCAGTGATTTTTTAGCCTTCTCTAACATGTTGTAGGCTTGCCTAGCTTCTAGCTTCAAACAGCGATCCTGTCTCTGGCCCATCATTTCCTGCGATGCCATTTTGGTTTCCTTTAACCTCTAGATGCCAAATTCCTTACTGCCTACTTCTGTACAAACACACAAGTAAACTCACAGATTAGCTCCTGCCAAACAATGTTAATGTGGCTTTTCTTTTTTATTTATCTAACTTTTTTTTTTTTTTTGGTTTGGAATAGAGGAGGTTTTCAAGCCCAAACCCCAGTAATCCATATTGACCTTTTTGTAAATATGCATAATTGACTTTATGCAAATTCTAGGCATAAAGTCTTTTAAAATAATTTTTTATTACTTGAATGTTGTCAGCTTTAAATTGTTTATTTTGTTGCCTTATCATCAGATTTCTTTATGTGATTTGGAATTTTAATTTTGTCTCAAGAGAGGGGCTGTCCACTTACTCGTTTGTTTTACTTTCTTTATGTTCACCCTTCCCTATCTGTTAGGGTTGTGACTATCTTCACTAGGCTTCTGAGGCTCTGCTCCAGAAGCAGGTCTTATATTGGTGACTCAGGGCATGCATACCAGTTATTTTCTAGATCCAGCAACTGTGTGAGTTGGTATTTAGGGCTAGCCTCGACTGAAGTTATCTTTTTTTCCTCCTAACAGGGTATATAAACTTCAACCCTGAGTAGCCATTGAAAATCTTCCACTTATTATTTGGGAGGAAGAATTCTGTCACAATCTTTGGATGTATGCAGTGATACCTAATCTGACCCCTATTACACTATAGGGGACAAAGTGACATCTGCTATTATACTTATTTTATTACTAAGGTTTGCCATCATCATCAATTTATTGCTGTGTACCTGATTCCAAAGAGGTGTTTATCTTGACTTGAATGCAATGATTGTTAAACAATTGAACACACTTATTATTGCTATACGTTTGGAATATCTTGTGTGGTAAAGTAAAAGAGTGCTCAAACATGATGAGAACTTTTCAGAAGGATAGAGAAGACCGTTCAAAGTGATTTACACAGGCCAACATTGGGTCAATTTAACATCAAAATAAATAACAATAAAATAGATTAAAAATAGTTGGCAGGGCATGGTGGCGCATGCCTATAATCCTAGCACTTTGAGAGGCTGAAGCGGGCAGATCACTTGAGGTCAAGAGTTCAAGACCAGCCTGGCCAACATGGTGAAACACCATCTGTACTGCAAATACAAAAATTAGCCAGGCATGGTGTCAGGTGCCTATAATCCCAGCTACTTGAGAGGCTGAGGCAGGAGAATCACTTGAACCTGGGAGGCGGAGGTTGCAGTGAGCCGAGATTGCACCATTGCACTCTACCTTGGGTGACACAGCAAGACTCCATCTCAAAAAAAAAATAGTTGAATAAAATAAAAACCCATGAGTTTTTAGTGATATCAATAAATAAATTAACAATGAAATAATAGAATGCCAACTACTAACTGTAAAAGGAATGATGAAATTTTAAAATCACTATTGGAAAGAGAAAGATATAATAAATACAATAAAATGTTAATTGTGGAATTTGAATAAAGGATATTCAGATGTTATTTGTACTACTCGTGACATTTGTGTTACTTTGAAATTATTTCAATATAATAGTTTCAATATAATATATAATATATTAAAACTGTCTCAAATTGTGTCAAAATAATTCAAAATTAGAAAATATATGTACATAAATATAAATCAAATAAATATGTTTAAGGAGGAAATATATACAAATATCTGAAATTTAACAAAAATGTTAAATAAAATTTTGTGTTCATTTGGTTAAGAATACCTTAATTAAGTGGAAATAGAAGGTATGTATTTATAAAGGTATCTCAAAGAGAAATTTAGCCTTATGAATATAATAAAACATGAAACCTTTCAATTAAATTTAATTTTAAAAATGAGTATCCACCTTCATCATAGGTTTTAAACTATATTTGTAAATATTGTTTCTTCAGTATTATAGGAGAAATATTGAAAAGATTTTGAAAAACATTATTTTCATAAGATATTATCTAGAGAAGCAAAGATAGGCAATAGGAAAACTATTAGAAGTTTTCATTTATTAAACAAAAATCAGTGCCATTTTATATCTACCCAGGTAATTGCTTTAAAAATATATTGAAAAATAAACTCATGGTAAAAATAGCATGTGGCCTTTGAGTTATTGAGATATTTAAAATTTTTGCAAGATGGAGAGCATATAAATATTTATTTTACAATCAAAATAGATGAGTTGAGGAAGACACAGATGTGAATACATACAGAAATGCTATAGTGAAGTTTGGTTTCAGTTGGCCTGAAAGAACTGTTAGAGCCAGCTATGAATGAGTATGGAGGTAGGGAGAAAGAGTACAAAAACCGCAAGTATTAGAAGAAGGTTTTACAGTGACCCCTTCCTCTGCCCTCCACAACTCCAGCACCTGAAACTGTGGGCAGCCTGATGTTGATCCCCAGGTAGTCTATGGATGGACCAGAGAGCATCAGAGACAAAGGTACATTTTTGAGAAAAAATTTCTGGAAACCTAAGCTGCTGTGAGACTTTTTCCCCCCCTTCTGTAATACAGAGTGATTTTACTCTATATTTCTGTGGGAAGTTCACCCTGTAAATCCTGCAAAACAACGCAGAGCTTATATATCATATGATGTCTGAAGAAAGCAGGTCTGGTTAAATTTGGGAAGCAGAAAGCTTTGGCTCTTCAATGTAGAGGAGAGGGACATGAATATTTCTCTTGGTTTACTTGTTGTTGTTGTTTTGAGACAGGTCTCACTCTGTTGCCACTGCTGGAGTGTAGTGGCACAATCACTACTCACTGCAGCCTCAATTTTCTGAGCTCAAGGTATCCTCCCAAGCTCAGTCTCCAGAATAGCTCGGACCACAGGTGCACACCACCATGCCTGGTTAATATTTTTATTTTTATAGAGACAGGGTCTTCCCATGTTGCTCAGTTTGGTCTCGAACTCCTGGGCTCAAGGGATCCTCCCACCTCAGCCTCCCAAAATGCTAGGATTGCAGATGTGACTCATCACACCCAGCCTCATGCTTCTCTTTGAATTCTTAGAAAAGACTATGGCTCACAGGCCATATATGAAAGAATGCATGTTTACAATGAATATTTTACATAGTATGGTAGATTTGTTATAATTAGTTAACTAATTTTAGTACATTATTAACTAAAGTTCATAATATATTTTCTTAATTGTTATCTAATGTCCTTCTTTACTTCCAGGATCCCATACAAGATACCACAATATAGTTAGTCGTAATGCCTCTTTAGGCTCCTCTTGGTTGTAACAGTTGCTCTGACATTCCTGGTTTTTGGTGACCTTGACAATTTTGAGGAATACTGGTCAGGTACATGGTAGAATGTCTCTCTATTGAGATTTGTCTGGTGTTTTACTTGTTATTAGATTGAGGTTGTTAATTTTTGATAGGAGGTTAAGTGCTATTTTGTAACATTTAATTAAAGGCACATAAAGAAATGACGTGCTCACTCTCTAGCTACAAAATGGATATATATATATATGTCTGTGTGTGTGTTAGCTTAGATATGTGATAACTTGGAGAGATATATACATATATATACATCTGTTTTTATGTTAGCTTAGCTATATATCACATAAATATATATATTTCCAAGTTATCACATATGTAAGCTAACATAAAAAGCCCATGTTAAATTATTTTGTGAATATTAAAGCTTATTTAAAATATACTTTTGACAGATTTTTAAAATCTTCATAACAAATTACTTGATATTTATTTGCTCCCAAAGAAACAATGGTTTAAAAACTATAATAAGGTTACCTATTACCTATTTGTTAATGATCAGGTAGAAAAATGAGGTCATAGGGTTGATTAAATGCAGACAAGTTTAATATTAAATCCAAGAAACTTATACACTGACTTTACAAACCTTGTTGCAAAAACATATCACATCATCACTAGATCAATACATTGGTCATCTTAGCTAATTTTTAATCTAGAATGATTCAAGCATAATTTCAATAGCTTTAAGAAAATATATTGAATAAATGAGCCACAGTGAACTGAGATTTCTATTTTATAATATTGACAGATCTCATTATGGTTAAATGTAAGAATGTTTATATATTAACCACAATTAAATTCCAAATGAATACTATTTTAGTGTAAGCTGGAAAGTTCTAATGCCAATTAAAAAAACATATAATAATTCTTTATGTAAATTCTCAAAGCCCTTTGGTTTCATATGTTTTATTTATATTTCTTTTCCCATATTTTATAATAGTAAGATTAACCATAAGTAACACTGTGATACAAATTTATCTTTATTCTCACCTTTCATGCTCTTTCCCCAGAATTCAAGTACATTACTTTTGCCTTCTTACAATCCTGTCACTTAATAAATCTCATTCTTTGGAATTAACATTTGGGTATAAGATAAAAGAGTGAGTTTTATGTTTTATCACTTCTGCTGAAATAGTATTTGCTTTGAAACAGGCATGAGAAACATAAGATATAATAGAGTATTCTCCCTTATCCATGAGGGATACATTCCAACACGCCCAGGGGGTGACTAAAACCACAGACAGTACTGAACCCAATTGCTGTGAATTGAAACATGTTTCTGTTCATGTCTTCCACCCACAAATATAATGCCTTTTCCATCTTAACTAAATACTCATCATGCACTGTGGCTAAAACTTTTGCAGTTTGATGTGTGACAACAAAATGAGCATACATTTCTTTTTCCTTTTTCACAATTTTGTAGACAGAAGATTGTTCTCACAGATCTTAGAAACCCCAGCATATTCCTTATCAAGTTAAGAACTTTCACCTTAACACTTTAAGGAAGAACTTTAAAGCTTCTCTTTGGCGTATCTGAATTACCAGCATCACTATTTTTTCTGCTTTGTGGCCATTATCGAGTCAAATATAAGCTACTTGAGCATAAGCACTGTGGTACCTTGAAAGCTGATCCGAAAATAGAGCCAGCTGCTAAGTGGCTAAGAGGCAGGGAGCATAGACGGAGTGGAGATGCCGGACAAAGGGATGACTCATGTTCCTAGAATGGAATGGGATGGTGTGAGATTTCATCAGCTACTCAGAATAGCATGTAATTTAAAACTTATCTTCTTTCTTGGATAAATAAGCCACAAATAATACACTAAGGAGCAACAACAACAACAAAATTCTATGAATTGTTTATTTCTGGAATTTTTCATTTAATATTTTTAGACTATGGTTGAACATGGGTAACTGAAACCTTGGAGGGAAAAACCGCACATAAAGGGGAGCTACTGTGTTAGTTCCAAGAATCTAAAGAGAAAGGAAGAGGAAGCAAAAAGCTAATAGCTATGATGTTACTTGTTCTGGGATAGCTAATGAAAAAAGGTAAAATCAACTGGCAGGTTGGTTGCTTAGTGGTCCTTCCAGCATAGATGATTTCTAGAATGCAAACATGTCGTACCAAACTTTTGATATTTGTGCACACTACCATGTATCCACCCCTACGCTCTTCCCATAACTTTGTCTCCAGTCTGTCTTTTCCTTCCACGTTTCTGACTAGCTGGCCAGGACTCTTGTCACGGTCCAGGAATCCATTTACATTTTCACCTCTAGGTACTTTTCCTTCCACACAAAGTGAGTACCAGGTGCACCCCTTACAGATCCTCATCATATATCAAAATGCCTTTGATAGCTATTAAATGCATTGATGCCTGGGCCCCGCTTTAGAATGTAGTAAACATTAAAACAATTTCTTGAATGAAATAATGAATATGTGAATGACTGGGCCCATGAGAATAAGAAAATTTCAACTACTTTTGAATGAACTCTTAACAAATATAAGCCAGATTTCATGAGTAAAATGGGGTTTTAGAAGATATAGATTTAATATTTCCTAGATATGCTTATTATACTTTTTCATAACAATACTTATTAAATGATGGGGAAAATATACAATTTGGAAATTTTATGTATTCATTAGCATTATTTCCTTCATCTAGCCTTTTACCTGAATTTACAAGATACACATAAATTTCCCAAATTCATTTGTTTTCCATCACAATGTTGCCCTGCTCAAGTGTACTTTCATGCTTTGGTTTACTTTGCATACTTTTCCTAGAATTCTCTCTTTTCTAGTTATATTCAATAAAGATTGAGGATACTTTTTGTTAATATAACCCCTGCCATGAAGCTCTGTCTACTACAAACCTCAATGAGTTTCACTTTTATTTGAATTCTTAGAGCATTTTATCATTAAACTGTGTGTTATCTTGCAGTTTATTTTTTGTATAATTTAAAAAGCTTTGTCCATCCCAAGCTGTAAGCTCTTTGAAGGCAGGAATTATGATTTCTTCTCATTATATATACCTCCTAATCTGAAAAAGTGCCCAGCAGAGTAGATGCTCAATAAACACTCATCACATAACAAATACTCATTTTTTGTATGTTTCTCTTTTCTGGAATATGTATATATATTTTTACCTAAATATCTTAGAAGTTAAAGATGCTATTTCTATAGCTGAAATATAAGCCCATTTATTACTGTAGAAGATGAAACTAATATTTTTCTTTTATAAAGCTATATAAATTGGTAATGTGTGGTAATATCCTTTCAAAATAATTTCAGCAGAGTATTACATAATTAATGTAAAAATTATCTTGTCTCAGAAGCATACTTGCAATAATAATCATTCTAAGCTTTAAAAATTCTACTTTATTCTAAGATGACAGTGTTAATATATTTGGTTACAATCTAGTGATTCCCTTGGGCCCAGAACATGTTGAACATTTTATAACATTTTAGCTTTCTAACATGCAAACAAATAAAATATGTTCAATTCCCGAGGGAGACATTTTATTTCTGAAGTTTTATGAACCTCTCTCTGTTTTTCCCTCAGGGCTGACAGCATTTAAGTGGCTGGTATTATATAGTTTACAATGTGGGAGAATTTACTGGATAAAGAGATTCAAAGTGACTATTTGTTCATTAAACATACATATATATAAGTTGCAACACTCTGTTGGGTGTTGAAAGTAAATACATGGGTCTTGCTTTCTGGGAGCTTACAATTTATAAGAGATGAGATATGTCTAAATAAGATCAAAACTGGTGATTTAAATTGCATGTGACTGATATAGAAAATTTCATAGTCATACAGAAGCAGGAAGATTATTCCTAGTTTTATTGATCACTGAAGATTTAATGGAAGTGGTGGCTGGCCATTGGGAATTGAGTAAAATGTACATAACATAGAGAAAAAGAAAACTCCTGCCAGAGATTGAACTGTGACAACAAATACATGGCATTGTAAAGGAGATACTTTAATGAGATTTAACTGGCAACAAATTGAAGACTGTATTAGTAAAGGTAGTTTGTAAATACAATCGTTATGTTAAATAAGGAAGAAGCAGCAGGAATAGAAGTGAAGGATTGGGTTAGCCTCCACACTAGAATTAGAATTCACCACTGAATGGACACAGTTGTTGACAGAGAAGGAGGGGTTAAAGCAACAAATTCAATCCCAAATATCTGGGAGTGTTGATTGTATGATAAACAGAAATACATAATCAGAAAAGACCTATATGGTCTTTATGAAAAAGATGAGCCCGAATATACCAAATTCCTACAGGAAGAACATCTTGAAAACAGGAGTAAGGAAGTAAAGATTCTGAGAGTTCTGAGATGAAGAGGAAGAAATGTGATAGAGTTTTTAGCAGATGAATTCAGTCTTGTTGATAAGGTTGTGGCAAGAGCATTTGAGAGTGGGTGGAGACAACAAGGTTAACCCTGGATCAGTATTACTGATTGTTCCTTTGGCCTCAGGTTCCAGTATAACTGGACATGGTACTTTTACTGATGCTGTCTTTATTTAAATTTTGATATTCTGTCTGTCATGGATTTTTTTGCATTAATTTTGATGCATTAAAAATCTTTCATTGAAATGTTTATCTTCATTGTTGTGTGTTTTGGTACCTCCTTAAATGTTTGACCTGATAAAAAGCATGATTTCATAATTGGGGAAACATCTGCATGGCATTTTATACATAATAGATCAGCATGTTGTGATGAATACACATTCTCAGTGAATTAAAGGTATAACTGAGAGGTTTCTTTTTCTTTTTAATTATGTTAAAAATGTGTAATGTAAAATGTACCATCTTAACCATTTCCAGTATACAGTTTAATAATGCTAAGTATCTTCACATTGTTGTCCAATGGATTGCCAGAACTTTCTCATCTCGCAACACTGAAACTCTTTACCCATTAAACAATAACTTCTAATTTTCTCCTGTACCCAGCTCTTGGCAAATAACATACTACTTTCTGTTTCCATGAATTTCACTACTTTAAATAACTCATGTATGTGGAATAAAACAGCATTTGTCCTTTTGTGAGTGACTTATTTCACTAAGCATAATACCCTCATGGTTTTTATGCTGTAGCCTGTGACAGGATTTCCTTCCATTACAAGGCTGAGTATTATTCAATTGTATGTGTATTTCAGATTTTGTTTTTCCTTCACTCACTGATGGACATTTGGTTTGCTTCCACCTCTTGGCTAGTGTGACTAATGCTGCCACGAACATAGCATACAAATATCCCCTGAGAGCCTATTTTAATTCTTTTGGGTATATATCCATATATGGCATTACTGGATCACATGGTAGTTCTATTTTTAATTTTTTGAGTAACTGCCATATTGTTTTCCATAGCAGTTGCTTCGTATTCTAATTCCACAAGCAGTGCACAAGGTTCCAAATGCTCCACATCCTCACCAACACCAGTTAGTTGCTTTCTCTTTTTGATAGTAGCCATCTGAATGGGTGTTAGGTCTCGTAGTTTTGATTTGCATTTCTCAAATAATTAGTGACGTTGAACATTATCTCATATGCTTGTTGCTTATTTATAGATCATCTTTGGAAAAACTTGTATTCAAGTCCTTTGCCCGTTTTTAATGGGATAATTTTTTTATTGTGGTTGAGTTGTAGGAATTCTTTTTTATATTCTTGATATTAATCCCTTATCAGAGAAATGATTTGGAAATATCATCTCCCATTCTGTAAGTTGCTTTTCACTCTGTTGTGTCCTTTAATGCACAGAAGTTTTAAATTTTGATGTAATCCCATTTGTCTGTTTTTGCTTTTGTTGCCCATGCTTTGGTGTCATATCTAAGAAATAATTGCCAATCAAATATGAAGCTTTCCCCCTGTTTTCTTTTATAGATTTTATAGTTTTGGGTCTTATGTTCATATATTTAATCCACTTTTAGTTGATTTTTGTATATATTAGCCTAATTTCATTCTTCTGCTTGAGGAGATCCCATTTTCACAGCACTATTTGTTGAAGAGACTGTCTTTTGACCTTTGTTAAAGACCAATTGACTGTATACATGAGGGTTTATTTATGAGTTCTCTATTCTATTTCATTGATCTACATGTCTGCCTTTATGCCAGCATCATCCTATTTGGTTACTGTAGCTTTGTAATATGTTTTGAAAGTAGAAAGTGTGACTCTCTCAGCCTTTTTCTTTGTTAGGATTGTTTCAGCTATTTGACTTTCTTGAAATTCCATATGGATTTTAGGGTTTTTTTCTAGTTATACACAAATTGTCATTTGGATTTTGATAGAGAATATTGAATTTGTACAACACAGGTAGTGTCAACATCCTAAATATACTGTCTTTGAATACATCAATATGGGTGTCTTTTCATTTATTTGTCTTCAATTTAGTTCAACAATGTTTTATAGTTTTCAGTGTACAGTTTTTTCACAACCTTGGTTATGTTACTTCTAAATATTTTATTCTTTTTGGTGCTATTATAAATAGAATTGTTTTCTTAATTTCCTTTTGGATTGTTCATTGCTAGAGTATAGAAGCTCAACTGATTTTTGTATCTTGTGACTTTGCTGCTTTCATTCATTATTGCAACTGAGGATTTTTTAAAGTCCATATTTGATAAGCAGTACTGTGGACATGAAATTATGAGAATCATCTTACTAAACTCTACCTTGGTCAGAGGACATGGAAAATTATATTTAGTTATAATTGCAACTTA
Source organism: Cheracebus regulus (assembly GCA_963574635.1). Lineage (NCBI taxonomy): Eukaryota > Metazoa > Chordata > Mammalia > Primates > Pitheciidae > Cheracebus > Cheracebus regulus. The sequence continues at coordinate 25,669 of CAUYQU010001246.1, forward strand.
AGAGAAATTCTGGAAAAATAAAAATTCCTAGAAATTACAGGATTATATTTGCTTTTATTAAAGGCAGACTGTCTTGTCATATAAGAAGCAGCTTTAACATCTGCTACCATAGATAACGGGGACAGATTACTATATGGTTATACAAGTAATTTCTACTTAAAGAATTATTTTGTAATAAGAATTTAATGGTCCAATAATTTAATGGCTGGACTTGAAAAACTAACAAGACTCTCATTCTTATAAGTTTCTAAGTATAGATTATATAATCAAATAATGTTGGAATATCATCAAGATATTGTATTTTATTAATAATTTGTCAATAATAATATATAAATATATCAGTGAAACTTAGGTAGATCTATATTTTATTTTAGTATGCATTAGATATATTTATGTTTTACTTTGGATATCAAAGTAATTCTCTAAAAGGTTTCCTGAAATAAATGTGAATACAAATTTACATATGCATGTAAAATAGAATATTGAGAAAACAGCTATCTGCAAATTAGTATTTAAATTTTTAAAAATAAAAATTCATAGTTTCTTAATAACCAAACATATGTTATTTTCAGATTAGCTAGAAAAAATCAGTTTGTTTATTTTACCATTATATAGGTTTTCAAAAACTCCTAAAATAATCAACTAAAATTTATGTATCATTTAGATACTACTCATATTCTAAGCATGGCAAAACTAAATATGTGAAAGAAAAAGGCAAAGGGAAAATTAGCTTATGTCACAATGGTTATATTATATCACTGTGAACAACTATTGATTTATCAAAGTCACAATTTGGGTTATTTAGCTTGTAAACTGCAATCAGTGTTCACTTCCGTATGCCAGATGAGTGGTGATGTATAATGAAATTCTGAGTGAAGTATTTGGCTGAAGTAAAGTAAGTTATGGCTAGGTGATTTTGTCCTGAATTATTCACATAAACACTCTTCTCCTGAACTCACTCTTCCTTCCCTGGCACCATGAAAACAACTATGCTGAATTTACAATTGGTGATTTCAAGTATGTGCTGCGGAGAAGAACATAGGAAGAAGTAAGAAAATCTGCTCTGTTCAGCTTTGGTGTATATCAGCCCATGCCCATGAACTTAAATTTAGTATAGGGAAATCTCCCATCAAGAAGCTTAGTATTTAATAGATTTAGAAAATAAAACCATTTCCACCCACATTCTCTTTTCTTTCAAAGTATAGTATCTGCTTTATTGACTTTTAGATATTTCAGTGGTGGCAGCCCGAGGTACCAGATCTTATTTGAGATGTCTTTTTTTTCCCATTTCCACTGAGTTCCATGCTTCTGGTATCCTGTTATGACAGGGGCTCTACTGGTGACAAAATCTCAGTATAGCTTATGAATAATAAATAATTTTTGAATTATATTTCTCTTTTTTCTTTGCTTTTATGTATATTTCAAATTACAAATTAAATGTCTCTATGAGTTAAATGGCTAGTAAGATTTCTAGTAATTCCTAGATCAGATTTAGTAATGTGCTTCTTTCAATGGATATGTCCATTTTGTCCTTGCTAAATTTATTAGCACAAAATTATTTATAATATTCCCCAAAATTTCTTTTAATATCTGTAAGATATTTAGTAATATCCTCTCTTTTATTCCTAATGTTCATAATATTTATGTCTTCTCTTTTATTTTTTCATGATCAGTCTAGCTCAAGTCTTGTTAATTTTATTGAACTTTTCAGAGATAGCTTTATGGTGGGCAAAATAATGGCACCTAAAGATGCCCATCTCGAAATCCCTTGGAGCTATGTAGCAAAAGGGACTTTGCAGATGTGATTGAGAATAAAGGTCTTGAGATAGGAGAATATTCTGGATTATTCAAGTGGGCCCAATGTAATCACATAAATTATTAAAAGTGGAGAACCTTTGCAGCCTGGGTCAGAGAGAAGTGTGACTTACAAAGTGTCAGAAAGGGGCAGCACAAGAACAACCTGAAAATCCCCTCCTGGCTTTGAAGGTGGAAGAAGGGGCCTAATGGAAACACTGGCCCTTAGGACTTAGAAGCAGGTCTCATTCGAGAGCTAGTAAGAAAACCAGGCCACCACCCTGTAATTGCAAGAAACTGCATTCTGCCAACAATCTGAGCGGAAAACAGATTTCCCCCCAGAACCTCCAGAAAAGAACACAGCCGCTAACACCTTGATTTTATTCTGGTGAGAGCTGTAGTAGACTTCTGACCTTTAGAACTGTACATTAATAAATTTTTATTATTTTTAGCCACTAAATTTGTGTTATCTTAAGCTGCTTTGTGGTAATTTGCTACTGGCAGCAGTAGAAAACGATACATGGTTTAATTGAATTTCTCCATTGCCCCTTTTCTATCACATTTATTTCAGGTCTCATATATTATCTCTTTCTTTCTGCCTTTTTGGGTATATTCTGCTCTGCTTTTTCTACCATTTTATAGTGGAAAGATAAATAATTGATTTTAAACTTTCTTTTCTAATATAAACATTTAGAGCTATATTTTTAACTCTAGGCAATACAGTTTACAGTTCTATCCTGCAACTATATTTATGTTCTCATTATTAATTTACAAATATTTTCAAATTCCAATTGTGATTTTCTTTTTTACCAATGTGTTGTTTAATTTCCAAATATTTGGGAATGTTGTGGATACTGTTCACTTACTAAATCTGAATGATATCCAGTTCTAGCCAAAGAATATATTCTGTATGATTTCTGTTGACCTCAAGGTATTGAGACTTGTTTTATGGGTCAGCATATTTTCTATTTCGCTGAATTTTCCAAGTGTACTTCCAATTTCTCTACGTACAGCATAGGGTGTGTATTCTGCTATTGTATGGATTTTTAAATGTGAAATAGGTCAAGTTGATTGATAGTATTGTTCATGTTGTTTATTTTCTCATTGATTTTCTTCTTCTGTAATTACTGACTGAAGAATGTTTAGTTCTCCACCTGTAGATTGGTATCTCTGTTTGGGTCTGTCAACTTCTGCACATGTCTACTGAAGTTTTGTTACAGGATACATATACATACATATGTTGTTTCAACATAACTAAATGATTTACTTTTACAAAATGATCATCTACCTTTGGTATAGTTTTTGTTCTGAAGTTTATGATGTCTGACATTCATATAGCTCCTCTAGTTTCTTTTTTTCTTAGGTTTAAACACTGTTTTTTTTTTACACTCTAAGTTCTGGGGTACATGTGTGGAATGTGCAGTTTTGTTGCATAGTTACACACGTGCCATTGTGCTTTACTGCATCCATCGCCCTATCATCTACATTAGGTATTTCTCCTAATGCTATCCCTTCCCTAGTCCCACAACCCCTGACAGATTTTGTTGTGTGATGTTCCCCTCCCTGTGTCCATGTGTTCTCATTGTTCAACATTCACTTATGAGTGAGAACATGTGGTGTCTGGTTTTCTGATATTGTGTTAGTTTGAAGAGAATGATGGTTTCCAGCTTCAATCATGTCTCCTCAAAGGACATGAACTCATTCTTTTTCATGGCTGCATAGTATTCCATGGTGTATACATGCCACATTTTCTTTATCCAGTCTATCACTGATGGGCATTTGGGTTGGTTCCAAGTCTTTGCTATTGTAAATAGTGCTGCAATAAATATATATGTGCTTTTGTCTTTATATTAAAATAATTTATAATCCTCGGGGTATATTCCCAGTAATGGGATTGCTGAGTCAGATAATATTTCTGGTTCTAGACCCTTGAGGAATAGCCACTCTGTCTTTCACAATGGTTGAACTAATTTAAACTCCTACTAACAGTGTAAAAGCATCCCTATTTCTCCGCATGCCCCTCAGCATCTGTTGTTTCCAGACTTTTTAATGATCATCATTCTAACTGGCATGAGATGGTATCTCACTGAGGTATTGATTTGCATTTCTCTGATGACCAGTGATGAATATCATCATTATAAATTTTATAGCCATACTGGTTTGTTATTTTAGCGATTGTTCTAGGATTTGCGACTGCATCTACAACACATCAAAATCTTCATACAGATAAATACAGATAACATTTTATCATTTTATAAATAAAGCCTTCCATTCACCGTTCCTGTTCTTCGTCATATTCTTGTCCTATTTTTACCTATTTCGGTTGAGCATCCCTCATCCAAATTGCTTGGAACCAGAAATGTTTCAGATTTCAGATTTTTTTTCAAATATTGGAACATTTGCATATACATAATGAGATTTGTTGGGGATGGGACTAAAGTCTAAACAAGAAATTCATGTATACTTTATACACACATCCTAAAGGTAATTTTATATCATATTTTAAATAATTTTATGCACTCATCACATAAGATTGGAGATTTGGAATTTGCCTCTAGTAGTGTCATGTGGGTGCTCAAAAGTTTTGGATTTTGGAATATTTCAAATTTTAGATTTTTAGATTAGGAATGCTCTATCTATATTATAAACCTCATAACACATTGATATACATTTTACTTTAAACAGTTTTATCTTCATATAAGTTTAAAACTAAGAAAAAGTTAAAATTCTACCATTTTCCAGTGCTCCTAATTTTTTGTGTAGATCCATGTATCTTAGATCATTTCCCTTAAGACTGAAAAACTAACTTCCTTTAGCATTTTTTTAAATTCAGGTCTTCTCTTGATGAATTTTCTTATAATTTTTAATTTCTTTAATTAAAATTTCTTTTAAATTTTTAAAATTTTAGATGAATTTTAATTTTTAATTGAATTTATTTTATTTCTTTTATTTTTAGATAAATAATTCTAGGTTAATGTTTTTTTTCCCCCCCAGCATGCTAAAGATGCTGGAACTTTGCATTGTCTTCTCAATTACAATGTTTCTCACATGAAGTCTATGATCATTCTTATTATTTTCCTTGTATCTGTTCAAGAGTTTTCTTTTCATCACGTTTCCAGCAATTTGATAGTAACAGCTCAACATAAATGCCATGCTTTGCTTGGAGTGTGTCTCCCTATGCTGTAGTCTAGAAAGTACATTTAGGTAGAAAGCTAGGGAAATCACGGGACTCATTTCATTTGTACTTTTTTTCTCTCAGAAATCATAGACCCACATGGCCTCTTGTTCATTGTCTGAAAACAGTTGTTTCATATACTTAAAACAGATTTTAAATTGTTTATAGTGGTCACATAATTTTTGAGTCTGTTTTTCCATCATAGCCCAATGCAGAAGTCTATACTGTTTCTAACCTATGTCTGAAAAAGAATAGGCCCAACCCATTCGATTTGTGCAACGTGATTATGTTGAATTACAAATAATAATGTAGTTACTTTTAGTAGTCTAATTTTTTTTTCTTTTCTTTTTTTTTTTTTTTGAGACAGTTTTGCTCTTGTGACCCAGGCTGGAGTGCAATGGCATGATCTTGGCTCACTGAAACCTCCACCTCCTGGGTTCAAGCGATTCTCCTGCCTCAGTCTGCCAAGTATCTGAGATTATAGGCATGTGCCACCATGCCTGGCCAAGTTTTGTATTTTTAGTAGAGATGGGCTTTCACCATGTTGGCCAGGCTAGTCTCAAACTTCTGACCTCAAGTGATCCACCCACCTCTGCCTTCCAAAGTGCTGGGATTACAGGTGAGCCACTGCACCTGGTCTGTAGTCCAATTTTTAATAAGTTATATATCTCTGATTTAAGTAGGATAGAATAATATTTCTTCTGCTTCTTACACTTCTACCCTTTAGCTAAGCCTCAGAAAAATTTCTCTGCTTAAACATCATACATAACCTTTAAGGTCAGGATCATATATTATATCTTCCATAGTGAATTCCCTACATTTTTCTCAAGAGCAAGAAAACTTTTTATCCTCATTCTTCTCAGAGCATTTATGTATACCTCCTTTGTTAGGGCAGTTTCAACTTGAAGGCAGGCATGTCTCTTATTATTATAGCTTGCTTGCAAATTCCCTAAAAAGAAGCAAATCATATTCATCCATAAAACAGCCATTATAGCCCAAAAGAAATTTTTTTAAATGAATGAATAAATTTAACTATTTTGATTGGCTTTGCATTCACTTACCAATATTCCTATGTATTGTACATAAGCAAAAGAGAACTATACTTTCAAAGTATCAACAATATAAATATGAAGTAATGTTTTAGAGTTAAATTTTGTAAATAACTGAGTCATGCTTTTTTAAGTTTAGAGCTAAATAACCTACAAGCACAATGAAATTCCCAGTAGTTTATTTCTCCCTGACAAAGACTTGTACTAATCTATGATAGAAACCCAGAGGTACATTCTCTACAGAACTCTTCTTTTTTTGGTACTTCTGTCAATCATAGGAATAATTAAACCAAAAATTGTTCTGCTTCAGTTGTCATATGTATTGAGCAAACTTAAAAGAAAATTAAGACTATTGTTCTTTGAAATAAAATGAAAATAAATAAAACTAACTTTTAAAGATAAAAGGATATACCATATAGCACTTGGAAACGTGAACATTTATTTTTAACAAGAAAACTTATTGTTGCTTATTTTTTTCTTAGATTTTTAAATCTACAGATAAATTGAAAGACCAGTAGAAAGAATGTATACACAGTCTTCACCTGGATTCACTCACAATTGATCAATTTTGCCATTTTTTTACTCCCCCCTAACACACATTTGAACTTTTGTTGCTGATAATTCACCTTCAGCGTTCATCTGCAAAAAGTATAGCAGCCTTCTAAATTAACCTAAGAAAATTTTCACTAATTCAAAAATACCACAATATATATAACTGGTATTTAAAAATTTCTCAAACAAGATACATATTTTAATAGTTGTTCATTTACTTGCTTTTTATTCATTTGTCTTAGGTAATAAGATTCATAAGCTGTAGCCAAAGTTCACACCGAGCCTTGAGGTGTTATATATCTTTTATCTCTTTAGATATATAACAGTCGAAGAGCCCCAAACCCTTTTGTTTTGTTTTGCTTTTTATAATATTGAGTGTTTTAAAAGATCTAGTCCGGTTCCCTTGTAAAGTGTGCTATTTTCTAGATTGATCTGATAAGTCAATTGATCTGATAATTCCTCATAATTACATTGTCTAGACATTATATAATACTATATTATTGATATTGAGGATTTCTTATTGCAATACGTCAGGAGGTTTAAAATGTCAGATCTTCATGCTACTAGTAATGTTATGATTGTTCATTGTGTTTAAGAGGAATCAAGTAAAATTTACACATTTAAATTACTTATTTTGTATTGTTTAATCATACCAAATAAAGGCATTTAAATGAATGCTAAATATAACATTGTTGTTTCTCCATTTCATTGAGTAGCGTGTAAATTTAGCACTAATACAGATTTTTAATCTTAATGTTAGCATTATAGCTTTGCTATATTAGACCAATAGTATGTTTCTTTTGAATATGTAAGTTATTGTACTAAAGAGCATAGAAAGGTGTCTTTGAATGAAAAAATAAAGGCATATATAATCAAGATAAATTTGATTGGAAAAATAATTCTAATGAAGAAGTAAAATTACAAATTAATCTCAGGAGCATGACTAGGACAGCATGCTTATCATTTACAGCTATTTGATGAAGCTGATTTTTATATAATTTTATGTCTCACAGTTTTAAATGAGCCTAAATCACCAACAATCTTAATTATTTGACAACCAGGAAGAAATGACTATGCTAAATAGCTTTTAATGATTTATCAACTATATTTTGAAGCAATATAATATGCTAGAAGTTTCGATAAGTTGTCATAGAAAGTTTTTGTCAGTAATAGACAAGTAAAATGAAACGCTGTTATGACCTTTGTTTGCAAACCTACCTCTTATCTGCTCCTATTGAGTTTGCCAGAAATATAAGCATTTGTTATTACATAAAACACCCTATTGAAATGTAACTTTACAATAAAAAAATATAGACTGGCAGAATAGTTTGGCATTAGAATTAGCCTAGAGGTAAGGAGAGCTGATTTATAATTATGAACTATCCTCTGAGTCATGGCTTGAAAACAATATTTTTTTCTCAGTTCTTCCTTCTGGGATTGTTAATATAAAAATATTTATTGTCTGTCTACCTCTGAAATAGATATAAAAATGACTTCGTGCATCTTTCTCACTTTTATTTACACAGTGAAAAATACTTTGAAATATTTTTAAACTATTTCAACCACTCATTTATTCAACAATTACTTATTAATAAGATACTAGGTTCTGGGTTATTGTTGGCTAGGCATGAAGAAGGTAACATCTTCTATGGAGCTGATATATTTAGAAAGCCAAATAATACAAAGATATTTAAATAATAAAATATCAAATAGGAACAATTACCTAAATAGAATAAAGCAGGATAAAGGGAGAATGATTAAAAATGAAAGGCATTTTATACAGGGTGGTTAGGAAAGACTTTTCTGTCCCAGTGGCATTTTAGCAGAAATGAGAGAGTAAATTATGAGCTGATTTGGAAGAAAGTCACATAAGTCAGATAAATAAACAAGCACAAGCCCACGAAAAGGGAAAGATCTATAGTTCCCAGAAAAACAAGGAGGCCAGTGTCCTAAAGCAGACTGAATACAGGAAGAATGATGGGAGATGTGATAGGGTCATATTAAAGCTGGCAGGTTAAAAAAGGCCTGGGATTCTATCAGAATGTGAAGGAAAACCTTTAGTAGTTGTTCTCAACTTGGCATGATTTTGCCCCCCAGGGGACATTTATCAACGTCTGGGGAAATTTTGGTTGTCACAAGTTGGGACTTGTCACTGGCATCTAGTCATCTAGTGGGTAGAGGCCAGGGATACCACCAAGCATACTACAATGTGGGCACAGCTTCCACCTCCAGCAAAGCACTGTCCAGTCTGGAATGTCAACAGTGCTGAAGTAGAGAAACCCTGAGGAGCAAAGCAGCTCTTGGGCTTCTCTGTGGAAGGTAGAGGCAGAAGTGGATATGCAGAAGGTTGATTAAGAGGGTACTGCGGAATGGTGGCTTGGACTACAGGCACTAAGAGTGGATGTGATGAAAACATACCCGATCTGAGATGAATTTTGGAGTTCATGTCTTTGGGCAGTGCAAATCAATTATATGTAAGTATAAGAAGAATCAGGGTTGATTCTTGGGTCTTTCCCCTGTGCAGCTGTGATTCGGATGGTAACATTTGCTGACTGAGAGAGAAGCATGAGAAGAGAATATGGTGAGTTTGATCTAGGACAGAGATAGTTGTGATGGTTAATACTGAGCATCAACTTGATTGGATTGAAGGATGAAAGTATTGTTCCTAGGTATGTCTATAAGGATGTTGCCAAAGGAGATTAACATTTGAGTCAATGGACAGACTGGGAGAGGCAGACCCACCTGCAATCTGGATGTGCACCATCTAATCAGCTGCCAGCACGGCTAGGATAAAAGCAGGCAGAAAAACCTGGAAAGACTAGACTGACTAAGTCTTACAGCCTCCATCTTTCTCCTGTGCTGGATGTTTCCTGCTCTTGAACATCAGATTCCAATTTCTTCAGCTGTTGGACTCTTAGACCTCTTGGACTTACATTAGTGGTTTGCCAGGGTGTCTTGGGCCTTTGGCCACAGACCGAAGGCTGCAGTGTTAGCTTCCCTTCTTTTGAGGTTTTGGGACTCAGACTGCCTTCCTGGCTCCTTAGCTTGAGGAAGGCCTATTGCGGGACTTCACCTTGTGATTGTGTGAGTCAAAACTCATTAATAAACTCCCCTTCATATATACATCTATCCTACTAGTTCTGTCTCTCTAGAGAACCCTAATACAATAGTTTAGGATTCCTATCAAATGTCCAAGTAGGGCCATCAGGTAAGGCCTTCTCTGGAGCTCAGAGGAGATTTAGTGAAGATAAATATTTGGGAATCATCAGAACATAGACAGTATCTTGTACCATAAAGCCAAATTAAGTCTGTAGTGAGGGATTACAGATGAAGAGGAGATGGCAAAGGACCAAGCTCTTGGTACTCCAACATGTAGAGGTCAGGGAGAATAGAAGGAAGCACTGAAGGAGACTGACAGAGAACACTCAGTGAGGTACTGTTTTGCCAATGCCAAAAAATCCAAAAGGATTTCAAGGAAAAAGAAAGGATCAATTGTGTCAAATGCAAAACACAAATGGAAAATTTACAGAGGGATATATGCAAATAACTAGGTATGTGGACAATAATCATACTAGTAAATAAACCAAAACTTTAATAATGAGATATTATTTTCATCGATAATATTGGGAGTCAAGGGTTAATTTGTGCTTTATGAAACCCTGCAAGCTGGTTTCCAGAAAATCAGTCTTCACCCACCCTAGCAATGCTCCCAAAAAACTGGTATGGTCCAGTACTTAAGGCAGTCAGTCCTGATCAGCCCCAGGAACTGGACCTCATGGGAAGGCTTGGTACTCTCACAGCCAATGAAAGCTGATGTGAATCCTGTCAGCAGGCTGCTCTGTTAATTAACTGTAATGAAAGGCTTTGACCCCAGACACATGAGTTTGCTGGGAAGAGTCAGGGAGGGAATGAAGCTAAGGTTCTGATATATCATATTGCTACTATAGCTCAGTCCCTGATCCTACTAGGAGAGAGCTAGATGCTTCCCTAATCACAGACTGAAAAGCCACACAGTCTATGGGTCAGAGACTCTCTCACTGAGCTGATATTCTTCTGCCAGATCACTGCCCAGTGCCTCAGACTGTGATAGGGCAAGGAGACAAGGGTGGTAGGGGTATTACACCACTATTGCTCCTGTCTCAGGCAGTTTCCCTATGAATCAGATCCAGGAGATGCAGATATACCTGCTGAAGAGACTTTGGTTTCATTTGCATGTAAATATTGACAAAATAAAATAGTGACTAATATCAAATATTAGTGAGTACACAAAGAAATAAGCATTTGTTTACTTGTTTTACTATATATTCTAGGATCTTCCTCAGGTAAAATCTGACAGTGGTAAGTAACAAAATATAAAAAATAGAAATGGTTGGTTCCAGCAGTGTAATATCTAAAAAATAATCAGACAAATATGCAAAGCATTATTTTAAAAGTAAGAAATTATCCAAAGGACCTAACTTAATCAAAACAATAAGGAACTGGGTCAATAATCCATATAAATAAAATAGAATTGCCTTGCATGTGCTATATTTGCTTTATAGCTATATGGATAATGTGATTTCTTTTTATGTTTATAGATATAAATATATACATATGTGCTTTATACATTCAATAGAATGTTTATTAGTAGTGATTTTTCTCTGACAGATGAAAATAGATATTTTTTCATATTCTAAATTGTAATCTTTTATAATTACAGTAGTCTGAATTTCTCAAAATAAGAATGTTTTATTTTACAAAAGATCATACATACTACATTTGAAACATAGGAAATCATATATTTTTATATATTCTATATTTTTATGTTATTTTAGTAGATTCTACAAAGTAACAAGAAAGTAAGATAATTTTATCTTCCAGCTGCTGAATTATAATACATTTTTAAAAATGAATTTTCACAAACAATTGCCTCCTTCATTTCAAAACAATATCTTAAAATTGGAAAATAAAATGAACATTGATAACAAATATATCTTTGAGTGGCACTGTATTTAAAATAACAAATTTGTGTTTTTTTAAGAAAAGTTCTATTATTGCCAATACAACACCCTGGGGGTATATACTAAATTCATCACTATTACCTGAAATTAAGAAACAAAATGAATCTATGCCAAGATTAAGGAGAAAGCACATTCACATGGAGAAATCACTTATATTTATCAATGCTAGAAAGAAAAACTCCTTCTAACATGCAGCAGCTGGCTTGCCACTCATAACCATGTCATAGTATTCTCATGTTGGTCATGTACTGTTTCACACTGACATCAAACAAGGTTGTGGCCATGAAGAATCAAGGCAAAAACAAAACCACTGTGTAATCATATCTGAACACACACAAAAACATGAGTATTGTCCAAACCACCAAAATGATCAAACATCTCCATATCCTGTCTAATGTGTGTTCTGCTGCTTCTTTACCAGTTAGGCTTTAGCTTCATTTCATTTTGCTCATGTAGACTAGATTTATTGTGATATACAATCCTAGAATTATCCTCCTTTTTCTGACAGCATCCATCCCAGAGCAAAGCTCAGCTTTTAAAATCCTCTGTCAAGTCACTCAACACAAAGCCCAAATCCTAAAATAAGTCTTTCTCACACCTCTTACTAAGTTACCCCAGCATTTGCCATGGTGTAGGTTCTCCCTCATTGCAACAAAAATAAAACCAACTATGGGTGTGTCCCTGGTGGTGTTTGAATGGCAGGCATTGACAATTCATTGGTTCTTTGAATGGACAAATTTGTCTTTATGAATACTTTAAGCTCTAAGATCTGTTGTTCATTGTGAAATTTGTCAGAATCAAAATAAAGTCACTTGTGATAAAAACAAAATAAAACCCTGATAAACAAAGCTAGGAGAGGCAATAAAAAGAGGGTTCTCACACTTATAAGTCTAATTAAACTATCACAAAAGACTGCAAAAACCACAATTTTGCAACCTTACACAAAAAAATACTTCTGCCGGGACATCTGCCCAGCAACTGCCTGTCTAATATTGGCATTGTGCAATCCTTGTTAATGGTCCTTGTAGCGAAGGATAATTATCTCAAAAAGAATTATGTAATCCTCCTCGTTTTTTCTTTAATTTTTTTTTGTCTTCTTTTACCTTTTTGAGTATGCACATAGTTTACTACCACACGTGTATCCCATTGCAGCCCTATAATACCCAAATAAATATCTTTTTGTTTTAGACAGCCTCTCTCAATTTGTTTTTAAAGTTGACATCATGTCCGGAAGTGGGACCTGGCACAAGATCACTTTAGAAAGGAACTGGCAACTCTTAGAAAGGGATTGAAGAATTCACTTGAGCCCTTTCAGCTCTCCACTTCCTCAACTCATCTTTTCTCCTCTGGTGAGTCTTCTCTCAGGCTGAGCCTCCCTCCCTTCTGTTTGGTAGAAGCTCTAGACATTATTTGGAATCTGATTTGGGTAATAAAAGTCTTTTGTATTTTTGGAAAATACTTTATGATCTAAGAACAAGTGTTCTTCTGGTTGGAGTCTTCTGATTTCTGTAGAATTTACATTCTGTCTATGAGGCATGTCTTTTCTGGTGAATTTATTTTTGGTTCTCTCTGCATGCCTAATTTAATACTTTATTTTGTCTGCATGTCTGGATTAAAACATTAAAGCATGCCAAGTTTTCTGGGACTCTAGCCACCTGTATACTGTGGCTTGTTCTCATGCATATTTTTTACATGATGGGCAAATTACATTAAGAAAAATTCAGAGCTCAATGGTCATTATCCAAACTCTCTTTTAAAAAAACTCTTACATGTAGATCCTCCTAAGTTATCTTTTTTTTTCCTGGGTACTTCAAATCTGCTGACTTTTCTGTTGGTGTTGACATAAAGCTCACAGCTGTTGGCATCTTGGCTAAGATTAAAAAAAAAAGTCGTAAAGAACTTTCAAATTAATGGCCTTACAGATTACAACAGTTCCATGGCAACCATCAACCTAGATACATTTTGAAGATGTAACTTTAGGTTTGCTTGACTAACACTTGCTTAGGGTGATAGAACACTTACAGGAAGGATTAATAGTAAGAAAAAAAAAGAAGGAAAGAAAAGAAAGTGCCAGATAAATGTGTATAAAAGTTAAGTTCTCAGATTATACAGGTCAAAATCTTGAAATTGGAGCAAAAATGTAAGGTGTCTCTGTCCAGAATAAAAATTGCTTTGTCTGCCATGCAGAGGCCAGAAAACATTGAAAAACTGCTGAAATGGTTTCATGCCTGCATTGACTAGTCAAAGCAAACCAGAGCAGCAAACAAAAGATAGACTCCTTACTGAAAATTCAAGGGTACTTGAAGGTTTGGTTTTTCTTATGCAATTCAGCTAGTCCTAGCTGAAATGCAAACATTAAAAATTTAACCTGACCTAATTTGAAACTGAAAAAAGAAAAAAAGAGATTTTTGTCTGTTTGTTTAAAAAAACCTAAGCAAACTCCTTTATCTAAATTTTGTTCCGTGGCCTTTATCAGATTACCTAACAGGTCAAATAAACATTAGCCATGTAAAGAGGTCCCATTTTGTCAGAAATGTAATTTGGATCCTATTCATTTAAACTGATGAGTTTGTATTACTATTTCATGACTGAAATTTTATATTTAAAGCTATAAGATCTTTACTTGTATATATGTAGAAGTGTTTAGGTGTGTTTATGCATATGTACTTGTATTATATTTTTTATCTACAAAATAAAACCTGATATAGTTGGACAGAAATCTCTGAAAATATTCTATTCAGATCAGCTTAAGTAAATGAACAGATATACAATATAAATTAAGTCAAATGTCTTTAAGTTTTTGTGAGTTAATAAATAAGCTGGTTTTAAAATTATTGGTAAAATAAAAAAGCAAGTGTCTTTAAAATTGTCAGCATATATTTCTGCCTAGATTGACTGGTCAGACAGTTTTATTTTTGTCTCTACTAAATGTTTTAAATTCATAAAACTATAAATTTAGCCTAAAAACAGAATGATCTTTGTTTTTGTAACTCTTTGATAAATATGGCTAATTTAATATCATTGGTTTAATACATACAGCTGTGAATTATTGACAAATTACACAATATTTAAAGTTCTTAGGTGAACACTTGACAGTTAAAAACCATAAAAGTGATTAACAGAGAAATAACTTGCAATAATGACTAGCCTTGTCTAATACATCAGTTTCCATAAGTAATCTAGGTAAATTGTTAGAAGTAAATAGATTAGGCAAATGTAAATGAGATTAACATCTAAAAATGAGTTTTTCATGTAATTTGAAATCTTAAAGCTATGTTATGTTAAATTAAATGATAGCTATTCATTAAATATCTGGGTCATTTTTAATAAGATTTTAAAAATTAAAACAAATTTTTGAGCATAAATATAAGTTTGTTCTTGGCTTCTTTTGTTTTATACCATTGTAGGATTACTATAGTTAACAATAACATATAATTTCAAATAGTTAGAAGTAGATAATTGATTGTTCCCAACAAAAGAAAAATTGATAAGTGTTTGATAAGTGTTTGTGATGATGTGTATGCTAACTACACTGAATGGATTACTGTACTTTAAATGTATCAAAACATCACTAGCTACCACATGAATATATAGAATTATTAGTAGTCAATTTAAAAAAGAAAAAGAAAAAAGAACAAGAGATCTAGTTTGAGAGGTTCCTGGCATGTATAAACCCACTGCTTCACCTTCAGACCAGTTTCCTCGTGTTATAAATCAATAAATAAAGTAAATTCAATAAAAAATTATAGAAGGACTCAGTATATTTGGGTCTATTAATACACATAAAATTATATTATGGGGAAAATGTTTCTAAAAATTACAAAATGATTCTTAACTCTAGAACACTGATATGTGACAGACAGCATGTTTTTAGTAAGAAAAATTATTAAATAAGGCATAAAATATGTTTTTTTATTAAGAAAAAGAATTATTTTGTATAATTTGGAGGTTATTTAAAGGTTGTTTCCAAAAGTAAATTTAGGAACAAAATAGAAACAAGATAGAAAGGAACTAGTAAGTAGGAGAAAGAGATATTGAAACAAGTTATGGATGTGACGATGTATTTTTGGTAAGGACGTTCAGAAAGAAATGAGAATAATTTTGTATGAGAAAGAATGTTGTGTGGTAAATTTTTGTTCTGAAGTAAAATGACTGGTTATTTCAGAAAGAGGAAGTACAGAGCAAAGCATGAAGTCTAAACATTTCATCAAAGATCGAAGTTGTGATAAAGTTTGTGAAAGATGAATTTATGAGAGAAATATGTGAGTGATCAAGTTGGCTATAATTAGAAGGGAATTATTAAGTTTTCTAAAGATTGTGCTTTGATATTAAAGGCACACTAATATAAACTAAAAATTCGGTTCTTTATGTTAGAACAAGATTTTCCTGAATATTGATCTCCTCAATAATATTGCAAGAGGTTTTGTTCTATAATTCTGAAATGTTTCATTAATAGTCATCTTTGAAACTGCAAACAATTTCTATTCCTGCCATATTTCTTTCCAAGATCTATTTAATTTCCATAGTTTCATATTGGAAATGCTGTTTTCTTCATTCATAATGGTAATTTCCTTTCTCTATGTAAAGTTTTTTTCTTAAAGTTTGTCAATTTAAAATCTCAGAAGTTTAACTTTTGCTGTTTCTCACAGCATGTGATTTGCAAGTCATACATTGTAACCTTCTGCTCTTCCTCTTTATTCTCTTGAGAGAGTCTGAGAAAATAAATCTCCCCTTCAGGAGATGTAGGATAATAACTGTTATCAGCTCCTGTAACTTTTCTCTCTACATCTGCTGGTATGGCCCCATGTTAAAATGTTATCTCAAAGGCCAAGTTGTGTCTGAATTGTTTCATGTAAACAGAAAACTTCCCAGGCTGTTACTAAGGGCCAGGTATTACTCTGATTAAGGTACCAGTTTTCTTATTTACATTCTTCTATAACACGGTGTACACTCCTAACCTTAGACATATTCTTCTTGTGTCTGATTAAATTCAGGTATACTTTTCATCAGGTCCTACTTCTAGGTTATCAAAATAGTCTTTCAATAAGGAGAAGCAATCACACTGCAGGAAGTTTTTCTTTAACTTTTTGGTAACTGACCTAAGAAATAAAGCTTTTTTATTTTATCAAGATAACTTCCTGTGTTATTTTTTAATTACTTAGGAAAACTGAGCATTAAAAAGGGTTAAGGTTTTTACATTGATGTAACATTCTGTATTGCTTTTGATGTCCCTTGATTATCACTTTAGTTAAATTAATGACTATTATTTCACAGTGATCCTATTTTCGTCAAGTGTTTGAAAGTTTTGACATCTTTGGCTGACTTCTCCAGGATCAACATTTTAAATTAAGACTATTTGACCTAGGATTAATTTTGAGGTTTTTTTAAGTGGGCCCTGGAGAGCCTCAGAGAATGTATCTCTTATTTTATAAAAATATTAAATAACTAGGATTATTTGCATGAGAAGCATTATTAAAGGATAAGTGATGGGAGATCTTTCTTCAGCTCCATTTATGGGTATGTTATTGGCATTAATGTTCCAAAATTACATAAAACTCTTAGAAATTAATTTGTCAGGTATAATTCTGGTTGTTATATTGTATGCTACAAAAATAACGAAATTTCATTATCATTCTGGTGATAGTGAACTTTAATCAGGCTAAAAATCTGATTAAAGTTCACTATCACCAGTTATTCTGTCTCTGTCATCCACATTTTTAATTTTTCTCCAAAGTCATCAGACTAATAAAAAAGAATCTAGCAAGTAATGTTAAATACAGGGCTCAAATAACTTAAGATCAATAGACTAAGCGAATTATTTTTTCAGAATTTTAACAAAGAAATTGATCAGTTCATGAAACTTGAACATAATGTTTTTATGACTTATTTGATATAGTATTGGTTATTAACTTAAATGGTTTGTTTTCCAGGTTTGAGGATATTTTTTTCCTTAAGCTATCAATAGTTTAAAACAATTTGGTAAAGTATGCTTTTGTAAACAAATGTAGAAGCGTTTGCTTTTTCTCTACTTAATCCCTACAAAATTTGGAAATTAATCATGACTATTCTTGTTTTTTTACTGCAATATTATTATTTGCATAAGTTCAATAAAATTTGGTTTCTATATCAGGATGTAATTCTAACAATTGGGTATATTACCAAGGCTTTGGCTGGAATATCATTTTTGAGAATATGCATAATATGCCTGACATGAAGGGTCTTCAACTTCACAATGAATCAGTAAAAATCATAATTTCCTCACAAGTCTAGGAACTCTAAGACTCTAAATAAAATCTAAAGTCTGCATTGGTTTGTCTCCCTAGCTTCAAGAGGTTTCTAAATGTGAGATTGCTATGTGATCATTGTAGAGAAAAATAGATGTTTCTAAAAAAAAGCTGTAATATGCCTGTTGTTAGATAATAGTTCTGTACATTACTGTTGAGTTTTTGTCTCCTGCTAGGATTAGACTAGATCCTAAATTTTTTAGATTCCTCCAATCCAATTTTATTCCATGGAATTACCAAAAATAGAAACTGCTTCTTTCCTATAGCCTTATGTGGTAAAACTAGATAAATTTTAAGGAAAAATCCTGTGTCTGATGTATAGGCCACTCAAATATTCACAAACTGTTTAACGCCAAAAACAGAGCTATTCCAAGGGCAAACCAGAACAAGAAGTTGTCATTTTCATGCTGTAGACAGCTTTCCAAAGACATTGGAACAAGAATCCATATAAAAATGAGACTCTTACTCCCCTTAATGCCATCCTCTTCACTTGACAGGTAATAATCATTTAATTTATTTCATTGGCTGCATTTAAGCCTAGGTTCATATTATCATATTACTATTAATTTTACTTTGTATTTTCCCTTTAAAAAATTTGTATCTGTTTCTTGTTATATTTTTGCAGAAATACAACTTCTAACAGAA
The DNA here is from genome assembly GCA_963574635.1 of Cheracebus regulus. Lineage (NCBI taxonomy): Eukaryota > Metazoa > Chordata > Mammalia > Primates > Pitheciidae > Cheracebus > Cheracebus regulus. Next base: position 44,168 of record CAUYQU010001246.1, read on the forward strand.
TAATGCTGGTCCAGCTCTTTGAGATAATAACAAAAGACTGCGGAAGAGATAAAATTGAAGTTAATAATGAAATCCAGGTGAATTTAGTCTAAGAGTCACTCCCTTCAAGCTTCCTTGTTGCTCAAAGATGATTAAAAGGGTTTTGACGCAGACCTCTAGTTGCCAATCACTTCTGCCAATGTGGTGCCAGACCAGCAACCTGGGACAGGGTTATCCAGCATAAAGGAACTATGAAAACCTAACTAATGGATGATTGATCATTGATGCTTTTAGAGAAAGATCTTAATCAACAAGGGGAAATGTGAAAGTTGTATGAATCCAAATGGAGTCACTTGTGTTAAAAAATAATAATAATAACCCTGAACAATAGAGATGGAGGAGCCATAAAAGGAGGGTTCTCAAGTTTGTGTGCCTAATAGTGAAACTATCATAAAAGACTGCAAAAACCACTACCTCGCACAAAGGGCATTAAAACGTACCACAAACAATACTTCTTCAAGTTCATCTGCCCAATAACTGCCTGTCTAATCTCAAAATAGCTCCACCCTTGTTAATTGGTCCTTGTAGCCAGGAATAATTTATCTCAAAACATTTATGTAATCTTCCTCATTTTCCTTTAAACGTTGTCTTTCTTTACCTCTCTGAATATACACATAGTTTACTATAGCACACATATTCCCGTTGCAATGCCCTATTTCTGAATAAATACAATTTTCATTTTAAAAGTCTCTCTGAATATTTAGGTTGACATTATCTAGTCATACCAAAGTTATCAATTTAAACCATTCTTATACAGTTGGTTGATAGTACTTTCTGGAGACTAAGACCTCTGTGCCTTGACATTAAATAATTATGTTATCCTGAACAAATTATTTAACCTCTTCAATTTTAGTTACTTTAACTGTGAAGTCTAGAAAATAATACCTCTATGAGAGGATTTGTGAAAGATCAAATGAGATCATATATGGAAAGTATTTAGCTATATTCCTGTAATATAGTCATTACTGAATACCTGGTACTTGAATTGACTGTTATTGTTGTGGTTATCTTTTTATTATTGTAATTATATTCCGTTATTTTGCAAAATATTTTTGATAATTCTCTTTGTAGATAGATTTACACAGTATGTCTAAATTGAATACTTTTGCTGTATAGCCAATATTTTTTAAAAAATGAACATCGACTTTAATGTGCCGTAAGTTAGCTGCATTGTCTTTTATTGCTACCCTTTAGCTACATTACTATTTTAAATTATCCTCATTTCTTTAATTTTTATAACAATTATATGTATGATTTTCAGTTTCTATATTTTCCTTTTATATTTCAGGATACAATGAACAGAATATTCCACAAAAGAGGGAAAAATCCAAACTTAAGGAGCGTTACTTTGAGGTTGGCCTCTATTCTACACAGTTTACTTATACTTGGCCTGTAGTTCACTGTGATTTTTTTTTCATTCATACCTTCACTGGCTTAGGCTATAAACTTACTTGTCATCCCTAGTTCTTTTCTTCCCATAGCTACTAATCACTTTCCTCTCTCTTCCCCTGAGCTGAATCATCACTCCAGCCACTTCCGATTTAACAGTATAGTCTTTAAAATATATAATGATCTCATTGTTTGTCTTCATCTCTGTGGAATCACATCTATATCTAACCTGGACTATCACAATAGCCTCCTAACTGACTTGGCTGCTTCCAGGACTTTTGCCTTCCTGCTGTATATTTTCTGCCCAGTAGCTGGAATAATATTTAAAAATATAAATCATATCATATGAAAAATATAAATCGTATCATGTCACTTCCCTGCTTTGCAATGGTCTTAGTAAACTTAAAAAATATCCACAGTTCTTAAAATGTCCTACCTCATTTAGATCTGTCTCTTCCAACTCATTTTTCAATCTTTTTCTTTTGTCATTATTGGGTTCTCTTTAGATCTTTGTTAACTGTCCATCTAAAAGGATCTCTCCCACTAATCACTTTCAAATTCTTTATTCTATTTTTCAGTAGCATCTATCACTATCAGATGTTAGTTTGTTTACTTGTCTACATCCACTTTTTAAAAGCTACAGTGTAAGCTACAGGTTGAGCAAGAATAGGAATAGTGCCTAAAACAGTGGCTGATGATAGCTGGTGTTCAGTAAGAATGTTATAAGTGAACCAGATATTTTTCATGTTTAAAGTTTTTTCCCAATCATACTATTTTTCTTGTGCAAAATATACTTTACTCAATTTGTTTCAAACATTTTGTCCATTTTGCTGATATTACTTATTTGAAGCCAGTTATATGGTATGTCTAAGCCCCAAAGGAAAATTTTTAAATAATCCTAAGTTTAATATAAACTTATACAATTTCTTAACTATTCTCAATATAGTCACATTATTAGAATACATAAATCAATATTTATAGTGGATCAAAATTATATATATATATATACACACATACACATACATATATTCAGCATTAATTACTATACTCTTTAATAAACAGCTCTAGAAGGAAAAAATTTTGATGGCAGTTTATAAATATAATAAGTGCATAGTAACATAATAAGAAGTAAAATATAAAACTTTTACTTCCCATCAATTTATTAATCTGCTTGTTATTAGAGAAAATTATATGAGTCTAATGGAATTTGTTAGCATCTAGTTATATTGAATTTAATTTTTATCCTTCTCTTGTAGACAGTTGAAAGAAAAAAAAAACAGTTGTAAAACATGTAGAGATGTTCAAAAGATCTAAGAGTAGGGTTACACCACCAATCAACCTTCTTCTTTTCTCCAACTCATCAAATCTCACAGAATGATGGAAAAAAGGGGAAAATCCTAGTCATAAAGGTAGCTAGGGTTGTTAACATTAAACATAAAAAACAATTCTCAACAATGCAAAAACTTTGTGGCAATTTGTTCAGATAGAGCACAATTTGTGAGACATGTAAAGAAAGCAGTGAGAACCAACACTTACTGCCTTTTCCAAGAGGCCAATCTATTGTTGAAGAAAGTAAAGATGGTTCTAACAAAGGGTCATCAATATCCTTTCATGTCAAGAGACAAAGAGAGGCATGAGGAATGACGTAGGAAGATTTATTCAGCAATGATCAAGATGTCTCCTCTCTCTTTGCCATACCCAAATTAACAGAAATTATTTATTTTATAAGATCATGTGCAGAAAAACTTAGAATTGGTACTTTTTTAAGCGAAGTTCCTTTAGTTTCTATCTCATGAATAATGCTTAGATATTATCTGCACTATTTATTTCTGGTGAGATTTCTCTCTTTAATGCCAGCACTATTTCAAAGTTCCAGCAGATATTTGAAATTGCCTCCAAACTACTCATTCCCCACCCCAGTCACAGGAGAAGCAGATAAAAGGATCTTACTCTACAGAACATCTCCTGGTCTGACCTGGTCATTGCTTCTTCCTCTAAAGCCATTAGAAGGTGATTGATTATGATGGAATCAAAATTTAGCTTGTCATTTCTCATCTCGAGTATGAGGAGATTGGCTTCATCTATTCTCAAATAGAGCTCTTAGAAAATGACAAGTATGAAAAAGAATGATCATGATATAAGGTAGAAAACTAAGGAACAGACTATGCTTTTACTCCATTCCCTTTTCAAAACTTACACAAATTAATCTAGAGGGAATGAAAAAATATGACCTTGCTGATTAATGCTGTCCATGCTGCAGATCACCGGGTCCATATGTTCACAAGCAGGAGGCATTATCACATAGAAACTGGCCAAAAAGCTCTTTAAGCCTGCTAAGGAGGTATTTTTCAGTGTTCTCTGGCAAAGTAAATATTGGAAGAGAAGAGAATTGCTACATACATCAAGTCCCTTTCCCTGAACAATCTGTGGTCATGAAAAGAAAATGTTAATTTTCCATTTTTACCAATAAGTCTGTTTGTAATTGAATAGAATCACTTCAGTGAAAGAGAATCATCTTAATATTTAGGGAGAAGTCCAGAGATCATGAAAGCCTCAGAAAAAGATGGGGATTGATGTACTTGTGAGCAACTCTGCAGCTGCTGACCCACAGTCAAACGGTGAGTGGCTATGTGTATCACAGGTAACTGCTCTTAAAAAAAACCCCATATATATATATATATATACACAAATATATATATATATACACAAATATATATATACACAAATATATATATACAAAAATATATATATACACAAATATATATATATATACACACATATATATATATATATACACACACACACAAATATATATATATATATATTTGTTGGAGAAGAGAAGGAGGTTGATTGGTATTGTAAACCTGCTCATATATATATATTGTAAACCTGCTCTTATATATATATATTTGAAACAGAAGCTCACTCAGTTGCCCAGGTTGGAGTACAGTAGCACCATCTCAGCTCACTGCAGCCTCTGCCTCCTGGGTTCAAGCAGTTCTCCTACCTCAAGCCTCCTAGGGTGTGCACCTGGATACTTGTATTTTTAGTAGAGACAGGGTTTTACCACGTTGGCCAGCTTGTCTCGAACTCCTGACCTGAAGTGATCCACCTGCCTCAGACTCCCAAAGTGCTGGGATTACAGGTGCGAGCTGAGCCCGGCCAAAAAAATTATATTTATATTTTTATTCTGTCTTTTTACACTTAAAAATGGGAAATTTTTAATGCACATATAACATGTAAAGCTTTTATCTATTTGTACCTTGAAAATAAAACTATACATTTTCTTAAAATTCTTATTGTAAACAACAGGATTTTAGTAGTGTTCTTGACAATGGTTATTGTGATATGACTTAAACTTGAATGGTTATTCCTTGACACAGGTGACAGTCCTGGGTTCATGTCATGATAGCTCATTGAGCTAGCTGTTTATGATTCATGGACTTTTCTATGTAGATGTTAACATTTTATGGACATATTTGTTCTAAAAGAGCTTGAGTAGTTTTTTTAATATGGGCTGTTTGATGTAAATTACAGGGCCTTTTTGTTTTTGTTTTCTGTGATATGAAAATTCATGTAATTTTTGACAAGCAGCTAGGCACAGCAGGAACCTGGGGAGCCATGGCAATAAACAAAAGCAAGCCCTGCTTCACCTTGTTATTAGTAAAACAGGTAATGGCAAATCAGACTGAGCATCAACAATACACACTATTAGGCTCTGAATATCTCAATCTAAATTCAGATCTATCCTTAGAGAAGGCTACAAAAGGGATCACCCTCAGGGAAAATCTGCTTCCAAAAGCCAATAAAATAGAGTGAATCAACATTTTTCTGTGGATAATAACTTTGTAGAGGAATATAAGAATATGCTTTATTGTTATTGTCTTTAGAATGATCACAAATATCTATATGATTTATTAAAATCACTGGTTATAAAAGCTTATTTTAAAAGAAACATATGTGGAATGAAGTAATATCAAAAGTTTCCATGTACATTCAAAGATTCATTTGGATTTGATGAAGAGAAATTAATTCAGTCATTCACATATCGAGTTAAGTTGCTAAATATATTTGAAATTAAAATTAGATTAGTGTAATTCATTTAAATATTACCTATTTTCATTCCAGCTGAAACTGGACCTCATTGCTTAGATATTTATCATAAATATCAGCAGTAAAAATTCTAGGACACTAGATAATATAAAATTTTTTATGTTTTTTATTTTGTTTTCTATTCCTTAGTTATAAACAGCACTATTTACTATTAAAGTAGGAAATCTGACAGGTTGATCAAATAGAAGACTTTTATCCAAGTACTGTTTACATTTTATAATCTAGATGTATCTGTTACAACCTTAGTTTTTCAGTTACTTCTGTTCTTCTGAATCTGATTCAGTATGCATTCACAAACTTTACAACTCTTACTATTTTAGTTTTACTTCTAGTCTGATTTTCTAGACTCTAGCCACAGATTTGTATGCAACAGTAAAAGACAAAGTATTCATAAAAGACAGTATCAAGTTATTTTAGTAGGCTGTGTAATATGTTTAACTAAAATATTTTTTTGAATGTTAATATATAATCTTTTATTCAGGCAGTTCAAATGTTGTTTGAGAGAACATAGGTAGAAAAAGTCATTACAATGTGCACTAAGATTAAGTTTTGCACTGGGAAGAGCTTTTAGGCTATATATTAATCTTGTAGATGGCTAATGTAGAAGATACAAAGCTCTCATCACCAGCAAGTAGTTTTAGGCATTTGTTCTGCTTTACCTTTCATGGCTTTGATACAGAGTATATACTCCCATATGTCATGAACTCTTCTTACTCTTACCCATGTGAGTTTGGTTATTGTTGTTATGGACATGATAGTGAAGTACATTTATTTTTTTTTCATTTTCAGACGTACAATCTTTCTCCTTAAGTTATGTTCCTAAAATTGCCATGGCATATTTCCAAGTAAGGATAATAACCCTGCTCTATGGTGAAATTGGTTCTGAAAGGAGGATGTGGTAGTCAGTAGCTTGTTCTCATTGTCATAATTATAGCCTGCTGGGGAAAAAAATACTGTAACATTTGTAGCATATGGATACTTAATGCAATAATCTTTGAATGAAAGAATATATGCGTACCTAATATGCACAATGCCATTCAAATCCTTGTCGGAACTTTGCCTACTTTTGTATTTTTAAAATCTTTAATCTGGCATCAAAGTTGATCTTAACTGTGGTTCCTTAAAATGAACTTTCTCTTCCATTTTCTTGGGCATAAAAAATTCTACTGTTAAGAGAACTACAACTAAGAGCTTCTAACAAAAATTTGGAAATTCAACATCATCAAATACCACAGGAACTACTGTTTTGATTTAGACACAGTGGATCATAACTATCTTAGTCAAGCTGCTCTAAGAAAATACCATAGACTGGGTGGATTAAATAGCAAATCTTTGTTTCTTTCATTTCTGGAGGCTAAGGAGTCTAAAATCAAGGTGTTGGCATATTCAGGGTCTGGTGAGGCCCCTCTTCCTTGTTTGCAGACTTTCTCCTTTCTGTATCTTTAAATGGCAGAGTGTGAGAGAGAGAGCTCTCATGTCTCTTCCTCTTTTTATAAGAGCATTGATTCCATCATGAGGGTCCCAACCTTGTTACCTAATCTAAAACTGATTACCTCCCAAAAGCCTCACCTGCAAATACCATCAAATTGGGGATTAGGGACTCAACATAGGAATTTTTGTAGTGATACAAACATTCAGTCCATATCAACAACATAATCAGTCTCAGTTGAAAGACTGGGTTAGGGAATTCACAGATGGTAGTGACATTACCTCAATTTTAACAAAATTAAAAAACTCAGCAAAACTGAAACATCTGGTGACTTTAACTTACACAATTCTCAAAAAAGCAACAACAAAAAAACTACATGAATCTTTTTCCTTCTTAATTGTCCTGCCCATCAACATCACTGAAACACTCTCCCCTTTTTGAAATGCTGCTTAATACCAGACACTCAATATGTTTGGTTATACTGGAAAACTAATATTCGACTTGTCCTTGGTCACTAAGAGTTTCTTTGATTTTCCTTATTTCAAAGAAATAGCATAAGAGCAAAGTTTTTGACTTTGTCTTCCACAATTAGATGACAAGATTGTTTTGAGTAAAAACAATTCAAGATACCTTTACAGTTTATTCAAAAGTTAAAGCATAAGAAGTAAAACTGCCTATGAAGATAAATGCTAATTTTGACAATAAAAGAGTGAAAACTATTATGTTTTTAAAAAATGAGTATAAGAAGTAGGGAGGGAGTAAAAAAATGAAAGGAATTACTTAACACCAATTAAAGTACACCAGAAATAAATAATTTATATTTGTCTTCTGCTTTCCATATGAAGCAAAAGAAACAAAGACTAGATTTCTTAAATAGGTAGTGTTTCCATTTTCAGTATAATACATAAAGATTTAATTACAGAAAAGATTGGAGCATTTGTTATGTGCCATTTTCTTCTCAGATCCAGTATTGGCATTTTCCTCCTTTATTCTCTATCTCACATAACTATGTTTTCCAGGCTTCCATGTTGTATTAGTCCATTGTCACACTGCTACGAAGAAATATCCAAGACTGGGTAATATAAAAAGGAAAATGTTTTATTGACTCACAATTCCACATTGCTGGGGAGGCCTCAGGAAACTTACAATCATGGGAGAAGGCAAAGGAGAGGCAGACACCTTCTTCACAGGGCAGCAGGACAGAGTGAGTGCAAGCTGGGGAAATGCCAGATGCTTATAAAATCATCAAATCTTGTGAGACTTACTCACTATCATGAGAACAGCATGGGGGGATCCACCCCCATGATCTAATTACCTCCACCTGGTCCTGCCCTTGACACATAGGGATTATTGGATTTGTGGGGATTACAATTCAAGATGATATTTTGGGTGGGGACACAGCCAAACCATATCACATGTCGATTGGACTTCTAGTTGGTTTAGTCAGTGGAAGGCACAGGAAGACTAGATGGTTGAAAGAGCCAGAATATCTCTTCTCTTTCTGCCACTCTTGGCATTTCCTGTACCATCTGCACCCCCTTCATTGCTCCAGTTCCCCATGAGATTGCTCCTTCCTCTGTGGTCTCAGCTCTCCCTGAACAGGCTCATTATAGTTCTAGATTGTACTAGGTGGCCAGCTCCTGAACCCTGCTAATATGAACTCCTCTCTTTGATTCTCTAGCCCTAGGGGTGATAGTGAATTCCAGATCATCTGTGGTTTCTTAGCTCTTCTATCACTTCTGTAACTGACTGATGATATTAAATTCCTTCTGATTGAAATATCTCAAGTGGTTTCAATCCTGGCTTATAAAATGAGTAGTAAAATCTCTACTGATTTTTAAAATAAATTTTAGTTTTTAAAACAGCTATAGATTTACAGAAATATTGTAAAGATAGTACAAAGAGTTCCCATACACCCTGAATCCAACTTCCACTATTATTAACAATTTTATATTAGTATGTTACATTTGTAATAACAATCAACAAATTTTAATATAGTATTATTGACTAAAATAATTCCATTCTATTCAAATTTCCTTAGTTTTTATCTGATATTCTTTGGGAAAGTTGTCAGAATCAAAATGGAGTCACTAGTATTTATAAAAACAAAACAAACTCTGACAAACAGCGCTGGGGAAGGCCATGAAGAGAGGGTTCTCATGCTTGTATATATAATAGCAAAAACTATCACAAAAGACTGAAAAATCCACAACCTTGCACAAAGGCCCTTACACAAAAAAATTCAAGGACATCTGCCCCGCAACTGTTCTAACTGGAGTCACTCTTATTATTGATTTGTAGCCAAATCATTTGTAGGTAGTTATTTCAAAACAAGTAATTCTCCTCCTTTTTTTCCTCTTTACCTCCCTGAATGCACACAGTTTACTATAGTTTGCATATTCCCATTTCAATGTCCTATTCCCAAATAAACATCATTTCCTTCACGGAGCTTCTCTCTCTTTGTTATTTAGGTTGACACTTTTTTTTTTTTTTGAGATGTAGTTTCGCTCTTGTTGCTCAAGCTGGAGGGCCACAGCGGGTGTGATCTTGGCTCACTGCAACCTCTACTTCCCAGGTTCAAGGGATTCTCATGCCCCAGCCTCCCGAGTAGCTGTGATTACAGGCATGTGCTACCACGCCCAGCTAATTTTCTGTATTTTTGGTAGAAACGAGGTTTCACCATGTTAGCCAGGCTGGTCTTGAATTCTTGACCTCAGGTAATCTGCCCTTCTTGGCCTCCCAAAGTGTTGGAATTACAGGCATGAGCCACCATACCTGGCCAGGTTCACACTTTTTTATGTTCCAGGACATTACATTACATTCAGTTGTTTCTTTTGACTCTTTCAGTGTCGACAGTTTCTTGAACTTTACTTCTTTTGAATAAACTTGGCAATTTGGAGAAGTACTGGTCAGTTATTTTGTAGAATGTTCCCCTATTGGAATTTATCTGATGTTTCTCATGATTAGACTGAGTTTTGGGGAAAATGACTGCAGAAGTAAAAATGTCATTTTCATCATATTTCAAGGTCCATACTAACAACCTGACTGATCACCACTGATGTTGAACTTGGTCAGCTGGCTGAGGTAATGTTTTTCAGGTTTTTCTATCATAAAACTGTCCCCCTCCTCTTTGCATACTGTACTCTTTGGAAAGAAATCACTATGTGCAGCACACATTTAAGAAGTGTGAGCTCTCTGCTGAATTTTAATCCTGTACCTTATCCTAAGGATTAAAGATAATGTTGAATGACACAGCAGCATGGAGAGCTTCAGTCTAAAGAACTGTTTGTGCCCATCTTGGCTGTGAACTGCTTTCCTTACGTAATGTAAATGAATTACAGTATGTCTGTGGCTTATGCCACAATAGCTTTGTTCTAAAAGGAATTACCACCTTTCCTAATTGAAATTAACGAATCCTATGTCAGCCAAAAGCTCCCTCATCCTTCAAAGTAGAAAGGATGTTATCTTTAAAACTTCAAAATTTGCTTTCCCTGGAAAAGACCGTTCGATATTTATATGGTAGAATTGCCCCATTATCCTCACATACCTAGTGATATAAACCTTAATAGCACAAGAGGCTCCGATGAAACAAATATGTCAGATCCATTGATCATGTAATTAGCAATACAGACCAAGTTCTCATTCACCTCTCTGTAAAAATGTAGAACTATAGTCCAAAAAAAGGTTGCACAATTTAGTCTCAATAATTGGGGACAGTGGTGGGATGGTCTTCACCTTCTTAGCTTTTAGTAAGACTGTTATAGCAAGCATATTGCAATTCTGCCACGGTGAGAATGCTGTCATTAGCTTTGGGAATAAATAGCTTTCAGTCAGCCAAATTATTCATAATTATTTGAATGCAACATTCCTTTTGAGTTTTTTCAAATTGTTCCTCCCAAAAAGTGCTAACATAGTTGCCAGGCATAATGAAATGATAATATAAAGTGAAAGTACCTTCTGTTAAATTTTACATGGTACTACACTGGGCACTGAGTCAAATTTTCCATTGAACAAATATTTTCTGAACAGGTTTAATGTGCCAGAAGCTGTTCTAAGTGCTAATGGTGTCTAGGGAAGTGCTCCTCACAGTGCCAGTCTTCAATGGCCATTAAAATATAGATTAGAATTGGCAAAGGCTCTCAAGTTGTCTGTGGCTTCAGCTGTGGTTTTCAACCATTCTCATTTTTGATCCCAAGGAGGTTTCCCTATTCTTTTGCATGCACGAATAGATATTTCACATCATAGTTATTATATTCTCATCATTAATAATCTTTTTTTCAAAGAGATAGAGTCTTGCTCTGTCACTCATGCTACACTATAATGGCACGATTATAGCTCACTGCAGCCTCAAACTTCTGGGCTCAGCCTCTCTCCTGAGTAGCTGGGACTACAAGCATTCACTACCATGCCTAGCTAAGTTTTTCTTATTTTTTTAGAGGCAGGGTCTCACTATGTTGCCCAGGCTGGTCTCCAGCTCTTGGGTTCGAGTGATCCTCCTGCCTCAGCCTCTCAAGTACCTGGAATTATAGGCATGAGCCACTGCACTTGGCTCAATAATCTTTTTAAATGACAGGATGTTTTGAACTATGCAATTCACAAAACTCCCCAAAATGGAAACTACATATACTTTTCTATTCTGCTTTTCCTCTTTTACTTCTTAAAGATTATGAAAAAGACATGTCACTTCTTAAAATCACACTCTTTCTAATTGTATAGAGTGTTGACTCTCACTAATTTTCTCACACTTGCTTAATAATAAAGAGATGATTTCATAGAATATAGTAATACCTAAAAGCATTAGTAAAAGTTCAAAATCATGAGTGCATCCATCAGAAAACTGGGCCAAATAGGTTATGTCCAGCTTTTTGTTTCCTAGCTCTTTTATATTCAGTTTTCTCTGAAGTCATTATTTTATCAAAATTATCTTTTTATTTTTCCAGAATCAGTACTCAAAATGGACTTTTGCTCCTTACACCAATTATTGTTTTTGCTCAAATAAATTACACTTCACTTTGTGCCCACTGACACTCTGATTTTTAATATTAATTATGCATTAAAAAGTCAGTAATTTATTTTCATTCTCATTGATAAACTCACGGCCATAAAATTATTCTGAAGGTACTCTTCTTTTTAGAGGAAATACCTTTATCTGAGTCTTCTGATAGAGCTCTCTAAATTTTAAATATTATAGCAAATAAATTAATAAGACAAATGGTTAAGTGATGAGAAGTTCATAATCAATAGTAATTTGCATATACATAGTTTCATTGATTTAAGTGAAATTACTATACTAGTTCACTACAATCCAATAATAATATGTAGTTTATTGTCTGACATGGCAAAGTCTTTTGCTGTGCTCCGAGAAAGTAGTTTTATATTTTTCATAAAAGGTAGCCTTCAAAAGCTGTAAAACCACCTTTTTTTGCAATGCTAATGTAATCATTTAATATGGAAAATATCCATCTGAAAAGTCTTATCTTTACCATATGCTCAATAATAGATGTATTATTTAGACAGAAATATTTAAATCAACTTTGTTTCTTCTTCAAATTGAGAATATTTACACTTATCTAATTCTTTAAAACTTTTGATAATTCTTTTGTTATCAAGAATAAAAGACCTTAGAGTATAAATAGGTTGACCAACTAATCTTTTAGTTTCCTGTTTCATGTAAACAAAACGGAACAATATGTCATTTTAAAATAATTTTAGTGCATATATTTCACGTTAAAATGTCTCAAAATAACAAATGCAACCAGTAAGCAATAAAGCCTTCAAATTTATATGTAAAATAAAATATTTTTATTTAAAAGGCATTAATTAATAATTTGGAATGGGGCCAATATTTGAATAGAACATCTTGATTTATCACTGAGTCAGATAGAAGGATATTACTAAATGATAACTAGTAATTGTTGTCAGGGGTGCCCACTACAGAATTATATGTAAGTTGGTTAAGAATAAATCACTTCTTTAAAAATATGTTAGGACAATCTAATTAAAATTACATTAAAATTTCTTTTTTCTATATATATTTTAAGTTCTGGGATACATGTGCAGATCTTGCAGATTTGTTACATAGGTATACACATGCCATGGTGGTTTGCTGCCTCCATCCCCCTGTCACCTACATTAGGTATTTCTCCTAATGTTATCCCTCACCAACCTCCCCACCCACTGCTATTGCTCCCCTGGCCCCTCAGCCCTCAACAGACACCAGTGTGTGATGTTCCCCTCCCTGCGTTCATGTGTTCTCATTGTTCAACACCCACTTATGAGTGAGAGTATGCAATGTTTGGTTTTCTGTTGTTGTGTCAGTTTGCTGAGAATGATGGTTTCCAGGTTCATCCATGTTCCTGCAAAGGACATGAACTCATCCTTTTTTATGGCTGCACAGTATTCCATGGTGTATATGTGCCACATTTTCTTTATTCATTCTGTCATTGATGGCATTTGGGTTGGTTCCAAGTCTTTGCTATTATAAACAGGAGGCACTAATTTTCAGGAAAAAACTTAAGCTAAGTGTAGAGTAGAAGCATTGAGAAAAAGAAACTAGCAAAACAGCTCCTACCCTAAAGCTGAAACACACAATATTAATGAGATGTAAATTTTCTGCAAAATTATCTTCTTGAAGTAAACAGAGGAGATAATATCTGTACTCTTGATTTAGTTAAAATTTTCTTAGATATGACACTAAAATCAAAATAAATAAAATAAATAATTAATAAATACTCATCAGCCACAAACTTTTAAATGCCTTTTCATTCCCCTTTGGAGTGAATGAATATACCACATGTAAGTCAATATATTTGCAAATCATATATTTAATAAAAAACTTGTCTTGAAAATATAAAAGGAATTCTCACAACTCAATATAGAAAGGAAAAATACGAACAAAAATCCAATACAAAGTGGAGAAAGTATTTTACAAAACTACACTGATAACTGATATATGGATAACAAATCAACACATGAAATTATGATATATAGGTGACAGATGACTAGATTCATTCTACTTAGAGCATTTGCCAAAGAAAAAAGTAAACATATGTCCACACACATACACACACACCTGCACACAAGAATTTAAGGCAACATCAATGTCATACAAATATTGACTATTCTCTATATTTTGGATAGCAGAACTATTCAGGCTCTATTTCACACAAATATTTTTGCCTCTAATCTAACATTTTGCATTTTTGCACAATATTTTTGCATCATATTTGCATCAGGTGATTTCTCATCTTTCTCACTGGTCACCTGTCTGGTGTCTTAATTTATCCATCAGGTTATGGCATGAATCTTATCAGAAATGTCTGGTATATTACTTGACCACCAGGGGCAAAAGCATTCAGTCCTCTCAAAGCTACCTGTGACCCAATGGAGTTGTTTGTCCCTGGCCCTGAATATTCAAGTATACACTATTTTACTTATGTGTACTATGCATGCTGTCCTTGAAAGGGGACTTTAGATATATTGTTTGTAAAATGTCAAGGAAAGAGGGATGCGTAACCTTTGGTGCCTTTCTGACTTATCTATGTTGTAAACAGAATTCTATTCACTGCACATGTTTCATAACACCCTAACTCAGACCGTGGCAAAACTTAAAGCACAAAATGGAATTTGATTAATCTATTGCAGCTTATTTTGATTAACTAATAATAAAAATACTTTGTTAAAAATGGAAATTCAAGGACAAATAAATAGCCAAGGAAATGAGGAAGATATCTAACACTATTACATCTAATGAGCTATTTGAATACTTTTTCAGCTTTCCATCTCCATTGTTTTGTACTTTGCTTGTTTGTAAGACTTGGCCCCCAAGGGAGAGATAGTCACACTGGGTATACAACAATGGTTACATTAAAGGAGTTGTTGATATGGTCCTGTGGCCATTTAGACACCGTATGATCATAATAGAACAGGCAAAACAGGTGTGTGCTTGTAAAATTAATCTTGATTATCAAGGAATTAGAATGGTATATTTGCTAAGGTGGAAATGGAATTATATCTCTGGAATCTGGAAACTGACTATAATTACTTCAAATATCAATGTCCCCTGATAGATGCTAATACAGAATAACAGTAATGAAATGCATGCAGGACCACCAAGTACTGAAAAAGAAAAGGTCTGTGTTGCTCCAAGCATTGAATAATAAGCTTAAAATGCTGGTTGAGGGGAGAAGTAACATACAAATGAAAGAAAGAAATGAAGATTGACATAAGTATCAACAACTTCTTCCTTGCTTTTTTATGCATACATTTATATTAACTAAGATTTTCACTTTTTTGATCTAACCAGCCACACTAAAATATTTTTAATCATAGTTGCTGGTGTTGTTAAGATTCAGATTTACTGGTGAGATTATAGATTATCTAAACAAAATTATGACTGAATCATAAGAAAAATTACTTAAAGGGACACAATGAATTATAAAACTTTGGGGGCCTATTTTCATTTATAGATGCTATAACAATATGATATTTTATGTGCTTATTTTTGTTACTGCTTTCATCAAGAAGCTTAAATATGGAGGGAAGGCATATATATGGAAATTGAATAAATAGTCTCAGATAGACTACATATGGGCTTATTGATACAGATATTACAGCCCTCCTAGAACACTTTCCAGTAATTAGAAGATGAAATGCTCATGACTTACATTTCCCATAGCTCCTTACAGCTAGAATTTCAGACATTATTAGTACTCTTCCAGTCAGATACATTTTCAAAATTTATTTCATATTAATTTAAATGGAAAAGATATAGAGAAAAAGCAACACTTTTGATGGCAGATGTATTAGTTCCTTCTCATACTACTAAAAAGGCATACCTGAGACTGGGTAATTTATAAAGAAAAAAAGAGATTTAATGACTAATGGTTCTTTGGGCTGTATAGGCTTTGGCTTCTGCGGAGGCCTCAAGAATCTTACAATCATGATGGAAGGTAAAAGGGAAGATGGTACATCTTCTCAGGGCCTGCAGGAAAGAGAGAGAGGAAAGTGGGAAGTGCTACATCCTTTCAAGCAATCAGATCTCCTGACAACTCTCATCACAACAGCAATGGGAAGTCCTCTTCCATTATTCAGTCACCTCCTACCAGACCTCTCCTCCAACAACACTGGGAATTACAATGGGGCATGAGATTTGGGGAGGGACACAGAGCCAAACCATAATAGCAGGAATCCTTTACCAGTTTGATAATTTCCCACTTTTTGCTGTTGCTGATATTACTGCCTCCAGACTACAGCAGTGGTTTGTTGTCTGGTTCAGTTTTGCTGTGTGGCTTGAAGAGTTTTTATTTCTGTAATTCTAAAATTATAAATTTACTTAAACAGTAAAGATCTATTTGTCTCAGTAATTAATTATGGACTTCTGCAATTTCAGTTGCTTTCAAAATTCTGCACAATAACTCCTTGTTAAAACTGAAGGAGGCTAATATAACTATCACCAGTGTCAAAAGCCAGAAATAAATGTACTTACCATAGCCTAAAGGCAGTTCTAATGACATGAGTAGAAGCATTAGACAAACTCTCATGAGAATAAATTAATGTCTTATGTGAAGTATGTGAAAAAATGCAATTGCTCTATGCTTTAGGAATATTTTAAAATAAAGGATACCATGAGACATTAAAGTTAATAATAAAATCAATTTTGTTAATTTCAAATTCAGAAACTATTTCAAAATTGAAAGCAATAATATGATTTCTACAGATATGTTGTGTCAAGATATTGTAGATTTTCAGTTATTTATTTGTGCAGGTAGTCGTAAAATAACAAAGGTTTTTACAGCAATATTTAACACACAGACACACAGATTCTTTATTAGAAAGTACAAAGGGCTTCTACATTGTTTCATTCTGTGTTTTAATTGAGTATCAGTTAATTGTTAAGTGACTTCCTAATATGAGATTTTGGTGGTTTCTCATGGAGTTCCTAGTTTGTTACAGCAATGCTGCTTGGTATATTACCTCACTTCATCCCTCATACCATTTCAGGTTAACTCTTACTTTCCTTTCAGACATTTACTCATGTAGCCACTTCCAAAAAGAAAGACTCTCTTCATTTCCCAAAAGGAATTTTAAGTTGGTGCGCCACTTTCAAACTCCTGAAGTACCCTATTTTGTATATTCTGTATATAGCAGCCTCCCATTATCTATAGTTTTGCTTTTGTAATTTCAGTAACCTGCAGCCAACTGCAGTTAAAATATATCAAATATAAACTTCCAGAAATAAACAATTCATAAGTTTTAAATTGCATGTCATTCTGAGTATAACTGTTGTATTTGTATTATTATTATTAATGTTTTACTGTGCCTAATTTATAAAAAAAAAACTTTATTATAGATAAGCATATATAGGGAAAAATCCAATACTACATTGAATTTAGTACTATCTGTGGCTTCAGGCATCTGTGGGGGTATTAGGATATATCACTTGTGGATGTGGGTGGACTTCTGAACATCTGAAAATTGACTGGTTTACTCTCATAAGTTTCAACTTCCATCAATTCCAAAACGCCAGTTTCCTCTTTCCAAGTTCATTTTTCATCTTACATTCTTCCTTCTACCTCCTCTAATCAAATTCTGATGTCACTGAGGTTTATATTGTGAGCATGCTGAACTGATTAAAGCAAATTAAACTATGATATCATGTCTCATTCCACAAGGAGGAGCTTTACAACTCAAATGGTGCCAAAGTGGTCTTTGACACGATACATAAAAAAGGATGATTTAAGTGTAAAAATCTTTTGATTGTTCTCAATTGACAGAAACCACTGTTGCATTATTTAATCAGGATCACTCGTGAAAACAACATATGCATTCAATATTCATCACTTTACTAAATCTGTGAACACTGATCAAATGTCAGCTACTATAGACTACTAGATAATGAAGTTACGCGCTCATTAGATTAATAACTTATTGGAAAAAAACAAACCAATCAATAACTAGACATGATAATAAGGGAATTATATAGAAAATTCAGATAAAATCACAAGAATAAGAAAAACCCTGACAAATTGAGAATGACTGTGGTATATCTGTCTCAAAGTCTGTGTTTGCAGAAGCAAAAAAGATTGGAATGATAAGAAATAAACTATTGGGAAAGGAAATTCATGTAGTTAATATAAGTAGTCTAAATAAAGTAATGTATGCTATTTAATAAGAGAATTTTTAGTACATTTTTCTCACATCCCAGAATTATTGTGAATTAATGTGAATCATTTTTTTACGCTAAATTCCACTCACATAAAAGAAATTTATAAATTAAAAGAGGCTTTATCTTACTAAGGTTTTACTTGCAGACTTTAATTTGGTTTGATTAACTACCCAAAGATACATTTGTTTTTACCTGTTTGGTCGTGGATTTACTTTACCTAAAGTCACTCTTTTAACACATTTTATACAGATTGAGAGAGAGAACATTGGGTTAAGAGTATGCCTCTTTAGTTTTAGTTATAACTTTGCCTCTAAAGAGCTACTTGGACTTAACACAAATTACTTCACATTTGAAGAAGAATTCACCACATGTAAAATAAATATGAATTATATGCTTTTTCCATTTCTAAAATTTGATAATTATATTAATTATGTTATTGGATATACTTTAACATTTACACCAATCATAGTAATAGCATGAAAACTTTGACTATGATGTTTTTCTCATGAAGATAATATCTATGGATAGAAATGCATGCATGACTGAAATATAATTAAGCAACACCAGGATATTCACTATACTTTCTATCCCTACATCAATTATTATATTTCCTGTGGCCTCTATACATTGCTCTTCTCCATTCTTCACAGAATGAAACTCAAAATCTTTGAACACATTCAAATAAAGAATTTCAACTTTAGTTTCCAACAAACTTAGTTTTTTTATAGATTCCCTCTGATAACCTAAGCCAAATACAATTCTAAAGAAAAATTCTAAAAATTAATAATAAAACCAACATTTTTGTGAAATAAATAATTTCTTACAGCAGTCTTGTAAAAATGAGTACCAAATAGCATACCAATTCTATCACATATTATTACCTATTTAACCAAAAGTTGTTATAGAGGTTTATTTTGATCTAAAAGTACCTAGATAAATCATATCAATTGTAACAGTCACAAAACTTGGAGTTATAAAAACAAAAAATGTACGATTACTTGGGAATCTATCAGTCAACTGAGTTGTTGAGCTTTTTCAGGCTCAGATCATTTTGGCTGTGGTCACTCATGCATATAATGTGTCAACTGGGCATATCTACTATAAGATAGCTCTATCGCACATGTAGTAGTTGGTTGACTCTTGGCTGGTATCAATTAGTATAAGCTATCATATCAACGTTGACTCATAATGCAGCAGGCTAGCACTGGCTTCTTTAAACAGGTTAGCACGTAACTGCACAATTCTCAGAGATTAAGTGGAAACAAAAAGGACTCCTTAAACCTGGGCTAAAAATAGTAAAACATCCGTTCCCTCCTATTATATTTTTCAAATCAAGTTGTAAGGCCTGCTCCAATTTAGGACATAGAAGATAGACACTACACTTTTAGCTACAAAGTAATATTGCAAAGATTGTGAATATAGATCATTGATGAATTGAGGCCATATTTTGGAAATTATTCACTGCAAAGATTAAGAAGAAAATACTTAATGCAGAAAAAGAGTTAAGACTATCAAAGATATTAAATAATAATAAAATATTCAATGAAAATAATATTAAATGAAAAAATATATTGTTCTGATATTGGGTTAAATTTTGGAAAACTTAATTTTGTACATATAAGTATGATATATATAGCATATATTATTTATACCTTTATTTATTTCTCTCATAAGAACAAAATAATAGTAATCTAAATTGTAAGGCACCATATTTTTATTTGGAAGAAATTAAAGATGTATGCCATCTCCAAACAAGACTGAGAAAAAGAAATAAAGGCTTAAATGAGTTTGAGCTTCAGCCAACTCACTCATCTGAAAATTCAAAAATACTAACAAATCTTTCAAAGTTTCAGAATAAATTTATAGCAGGCACAAATAAATTAACTGTTAATTACAAATTTGATTTCCAATTATTTTTAAAGAGGGACCGACCATCTCAAATTGATACTTTTTGTTTAATGTTGAAGAGCTCTTCATAACATGACTTGAACCAGATTGTCACAAGTTCTATTGCATTTTAGAAAATTTATGTTTCTTATACTCTTCATATTATTAAATATAGCATTTGTTTTACTTCAAAACCACTGCTAAAACATTTACAACTCAGAGCATTGATTTTTAAGACAAAATTAAAATAAAAAGGGATTCAGAAATTTTGCATAAAACTTTTGCAAGGGACTCAAAGTATAAAAGGATTGTGATCAAGATGTTTTCTATAATTTGTAGAAAATTAATTTAGGATATAACACAACTTAGTTGAGACTTAATTGAATGACTAGATTCTGCCAGACATTTTACTCAAACAATTACATCTAATTCTTATAATGGCATTTTGCATTCATTATTATTACCTGTACCATTTCGAAAATAAAGAATATGTATATCAAAGAGCTTAATTAACTTGTCAAGGATCCACAGTTAAGAAGAATTAGGGCTTATCAAAACATACTATATGAAGTATATTTCCTTGTTTACCTTTCTTTTTACATACTCAAATATAGGCTGTTACCCTTTGGCTCCTTCCAATATACCATCCACGTAGAAATCCCTTCACCTTATTCATTACAGAAATAATGTCCCTAAACACGTCACATACTTAGATTAACAACTCAAGATCATAAGATATATCACACATTCTGCCATCATTCAGTTATTCAGCAATGAGACACTATTCAAACTTCATTAATGTATAAAGGAGACAACAATGTTTATGAGAGTATACATTGTGAAAAATATTGAATAGTACTGAAAATAAATGTTAATTGTCTTCAAGAAATTGAGAGATTATTATGAACTGAAATATTGCTGTGGAAATCTCAGATCTGAGCCAAATCCAATAGACCTAAACATTTCAAAGATATAGCAAAAGTAGAGTTGATGAGTTACTGCCCTTAGTGTTACTGATTTGCTTGTTTTTACAACATCTAGGTAATAATAAAATAAGTTTTGGTGAGGAACAAAAAGGCATTGAAACTTCATTACTGTGTCTTCTTGTGGAGAGAATCTAAGATGTAGGTTGAAGTCAGAGTATCCTCTTGTGATGATCATTGGTCAAATTTATTTCAGAAAACAAAACTATATAGCTATGTGTATTGAGATGGAAGATTAAGTATTACCCCTAGATGCACATGGGAAATTTTTATGCCTCAAAAATTAGGTTAATAAACTATTTCTAATTTTTTTTAATATATGAGAGTCAACATTCATATTCACAGATCCTGCCTCATCTGAAAAATCCGTGTCAATACAATTATATTCTTTATCTTACATCTCGACTTAAGCTTTTTCTTCCATAAAAAAATATCTTAAAGATATCAGTGTTTTTAAGATGAGCAATAAATTATAAAATTGGATAAAAATAAGTGTTGGGATGAGTTCTGCTTGCTCAGACCTTCCTTTTCTTCTTAAGGTGCTTTTACTTTCAAAGAGCAAAAGTTCTGCTCTGCTCTTACATCTCAAAAATTTAAATTATTGAAGACTGTCTAATCAAAAGAGGCCTGCAGTTATCTAATAAACTTCTCACTAAATGATCCTACTCAATTGTGGTTCTGAAAGAGGAAGCCCAATATTGGCAAACATTTAAGTTATAGCCTTGCCTCTATCAGTTAAATAGAAAAATAATATTTTGATCTTGATCTGTCCAACTCCTGTGTCTGTTTCTTAGTACTTTAAAACTCAAAGAGAGAAGACAGGTGCTCTTTGTTGGGTACTTTAAAAAACTACAGGCAGTAAATGTGTAAATTACTCACTATTTATGTGGTCAGAGATGGAAATTTGTATACAGGTGGATATCAGAAGATTAAACCTTTAGTTAAGACTACTATCTGATCCAATATCAACAGGCAAAGAAGGTAGACGCCATTTTGGTCAGGAAAATGGACCTTTATTATCATGAGAAGGAAGGACTGAGGCTACAAATGCCATCAGGAAAGAATATGTTTGACACCTTGATGATTCTCTGGATCATCTTTTAAAACTCCTACTCAGGTTTTATGGCAAATGGACCAATAAAGCAGCCACTGGACTGGAAAAGATATGATCAGGGCCAAACAACCCTCAGGAATAAAAGTCTGGGTAAACAAACATTGTAAGCCATATAGACTCCCCAAAAAATTACCAGGTAAGGGCAAAGAAATTGGGATTAGACAGTAGAGATAAAAGATTTGCATGTTAGTTCCAAGTCTGAGACCTGCTGCAGTGATGTTTCCCTAGAAAAAGAAACCAGTCAGAATCCTGGAATAACTATTCTGAGATGAGATAAACATTATATGAAGCCAGTGGGTGCTCTGGTTTCCCACACCATTTCTCAGTTAGTCCCAAGGTACTCATTTCTTTTCCCATGGCTAAGACTGATACCTGAGGTATTCCTGTATCTTGTAAATGATATATGAAGGAATAAAAAAGCTTGCCTCCTTGATTTAATTTGAGAAATACGTTAATGTCATCCAAGATTCGTAACTGTCCATGAGATCCACAAAGCCTATGTTGAGGCCAACCCAACTCCTTCTGCTTCCTCACTCCTTCATAGAGACTGTTCTCTAGAGTATTTTCTAATGTCAGAAATCTGAAGGCTTTGAAATTATTGCTTGTCGTGGTAACAGTTTTTAATTAATTTCATATACAAAGATCATTCTCATATTATTCTGTCTGGATGCTAAGTACTGACATTTTTGTTTTTCTCACTTAATACACAATTGGTTACTCCTTATAGAATGCATTTTAATAGACAAATCATAGAGCATCTAAGGGAATCATTATGAGAAAAGAATGAAACATCTGTTTAGATACAAACAGATAATTACAAAGTTTACAGGACTTACAAAACTCAAGAAGGAATGAGAGAAAGAAAAAATAGATTTTATTACATCAAATATATTATATATAGTAGAATATATGTATATATTATTTATAATATGTTATATAAAACATTATATAGCATTTCATAAAATTAATGCTATTATATAGCATTATGATAAAATGTGCACTTGCAGCCAAATAGCTCTATCTCCCATCCTGTGAAATAAAAGAAGTCAGATAAACCTTCTCCATTTCTTCTATCTCCTTCCCCTTTAGTTCAGACTTGCAGCTGAGTTGGCTGATAAGTTCGTGATTTACACCCATGTTAATTTCCTTATCAAACTGTTCCTAGGCCACACTTACTATTTGCAATCAGGATTGACTGATAGTTTTTTTAAATCTTTAACTTCTAAGTGCTTTTCTGCTTAAAAATACTTGTTTCAAGTTATTTCTCTTCTTGCATTTTACTGCAAGCAGTCAAGAGGGACCAAGCCACTCCTTTAACACTTGGCTTAGAAATATCCTTAAATAAATATCCAATTTCATCATTTACAAGTTCTGCTTTCCATAAAATACTAAAACACAAATGCAATTCAGACAAGTTCCTTGCTACTTTGTAACAAGAATAATATTTTTTTCATTATCCAATAATATTTTCCTCAGTTTCATTTGAGGCCTCATCAGAATTGTCTTTAGGGCCCATAATTACATCAACATTTGGTATATGATTATTTATGTATTCTGTAAGAGGCTTAAGTTTTCCCTAAGCTGTCTTTTTTTCTGAGCCCTCACCAGTATTGCTTTTAAAAATCCCTTTATGACACTCTCAGTTTCTTCTATCATGTACTCTTCTCCAATACTCATTATCCAGTACCAAAATTGCTTTCATGGTTTTAGATAATCATTGCAGCAGCACTTCCCTTTTGGTACTCATTTATGTCTTAGTTCTAGATGTTATAACACAGAACACCAGAGACTGGTTGTTTAAACAACAAATGCATATCTCACAGTCCTAGAGATTGAAAGTCTAGAACAAGACGCCAGCATGGTGAGGCTCTTAGTGAAGGCTGTCTTCCTAGTTTACAGACAATCATAATCCTGTTGCGTCCTCATATGATAGAAAGGGAACTAGCTAGCTCTCTGGTCTCTCTTTTCTTTTTTAATTAATTAATTAATTTTTTTTTAGAGAAAGAGAGAAAAGGAGAAAGAAAAAAAGAAACAGCAAAAGAAAGAAAAAAAAGAATGAAAGAGAGAAAAAAAGAGGACGAGAAAGAAGGAGAGAGATTGGGATTCTTGTTTTATTGCCCAGGCTAGAATGCAGTCTAAAAATGGGTGTTAAAAACCTCTTTTATGCCAATAATTGTGCTTAACAATGGAGACAGGAAGGAATAGGGGATGAAAATAACAAATCA